>JAIEZT010000009.1:30348968-30362753 GCA_019594935.1 Periophthalmus modestus | reverse complement strand
AAAATCGGGGTTTTTTTTTCACTCGGGGGGTTTGGTTGTTGTATACAGCAGACTTTAGGAACAGTGCTGCCTCTGTGCTCATAATGGACGACTTGTGAACATTTAAGTGCATAAATATTTGGGCTTTGGCTGCAAAAGGCCAAACAGAAGCGTCAGAGGCTTTGGTTCAGTTTCTCAGTCGTGTGTGAAGGAGACGCATCAGAGGAAACGTGATCACGACTAATAAATGTTCTGTCTGTGCAGGTTGGATCGTCCCTGAAGTGGAGCTGGACTGAGCAGGAGCAGACCAAAGGTAAAAGACCCAACTCCACGTTATAGATCTGTGCCCCAGACCTCCACCCAGACGACCCTCCACCCAGACGACCCTCCACCCAGACGACCCTCCACCCAGACGACCCTCCACCCAGCACCTGATGTGTCTGTTATTAATGTTGATTTACAGACACAGACGTGAAATAAAAACCCCAGGATCATGTAGAGGGTTAATACGAACATTTAAGACCAACATGAGTCTGACAGTTTTTACGAAGACAAAAAATAAACTAAAATAAATAAATAAAAATAACATAAAAAAATTGAAATAACAAACAAAAATCTAAACAAAAAAAATTATACATAAACTCAAAATAACAAAATATAAACTCAAAATTACAAAAAAAAACCCTTAAAATAATAATAAAAAAAAAAAAAAAGAATAAAAATAACTTTAAAAAAAACCTCAAATAACAAAAACTTTTTTTTAAATAAACTAAAAATGAAAAAAAAACAAAAAACAAAAAACATTTAAGACCAAAATGACGAGTCTGACAGCAGCAGGTACAGATAGAGGGGACACAGTTTATCAAAAAACAAAAAAATAAACCAAAAAAATAAATACAATTAAATAAATATAAATAAATTTAAAAAACAAAACTGAAAATAACAAAAAAATCCAAATAACAAAAATAAATAAATAAAAATAACAGTAAATAAATAAATAAACTGAAAATAACAAAAAAAAAAAAAACTTAAAATAACAAAAATAAATAAATAAATAAAAAAAAACTCAAAATAAAAAAATTTAAATAAATTAAAATTGAAAAAAAATTAATAAAATTAAAATAACTCAAAATAACTTAAAAAAAAAAAAAAAATAACCCCAGGATCATGTAGAGGGTTAATTCAAACATTTAAGACTAAAATGACGAGTCGATGGAGCAGGAAGTGCGCTCATGATCACTTCCTGTGTGTAACGCGGCGCTAGCAGGTTAGCTACGTCCATTTAAATGATATTAACAAACGGCAGTTAGGCTTTGGAAGTGGCTGTTTTAAAATGATAATTAACCTTCAGAGAGACGAGAGCAGAAACAACATGAAGCAAATGTTTTCACCTGAACAAATGAACTAAAACAGCAACAAATGGAGAGGGACACGTGGGGGGGTGCATCCGGGTGGAGGTCTGTGGCGCTGGGGTCTCTGGGTGGAGGTCTGTGGCGCTGGGGTCTCTGGGTGGAGGTCTGTGGCGCTGGGGTCTCTGGGTTTGGATCGTTGTGTGTCGTGTGATCCACATTGTGTCGTTTTATGTGGAATGATCTGGAGTTATTGTGCGGTTTGTTCTTTGATCGGTTTAGTGCTGTTCTTGTTTCATTCTTGTGGTCAGATCTTTGGAGTTTTACACGTCCCACTCTCAAAATGTTTGGTTGGCGGTTTTACCAAGCGCTTTATTGGTCTTTTGTGAAGATTTGGTCACAATAATGGTGGACAATAATCATTTTGTGTGTTTGTGATCATCTCCAACAAAGATAATCTCCATTGTACCTCGAGAACGTGCGGAAAAAAACGACTTATCCACAGGTGATTCGCCGGGGGGGACAAAAGGCTCTGTTGTCCCGGGGTTTAGGGGCCCAGGTCTGGACTCTGTTATTAGAGGGGGCCCATATGAGAGTTTTTGACCCGGGCCCCCAGATTTCAGCTGCTCATCCAGAATATGACGAAGAACAAGACGATAACAGCTGTTTAAACACGGAACTTAGATTAGAAGATTAAAATTGTTCATATCCATAACATTTTAAACTGTCAGAAACTTTAATAATTATCGTGATATAATCGTTAATCGCAGTTATTCATATCGTTCCTGCCTCGTGACAATAGAATCCCAGTTTTTATGTGGCTCTGTGTTATTTTCCCAAGTCCATTGACTCACAGGTTGGCGGTGCGACTCCAGCTCCCACAGATAAATGCTGCTGTTCTGTACTTGGGCAAGACACTTAAGAATGCACAGAAACCCCAGAGCATTAAACAGCTCTGTCCTTATTCCTCTCACTCTTTACCTTTCACCCTTTTTTGCTGCTTTTCTCTCATAGGATCATTATTATTATCCACTTCACTAAGTAACAGGAAACTGGCTGAACTTCAAGTGAAATATTTAACACAATCTTGTGAAAAACTGTGGAGCTTTGCCGAGCGTTTCATAAACAATCCTCTCTCTAAAATAGACTGATGGTGGACCTCGGATACAATGGTGGACTTTCTGGCAGCGGTTGGGTGTTTCCTGCTTCAGCATAAACTTAATCACAAACAAAACCACTTCCAAAACTGGTTGGTGTTAAATCCTTCGCCGCACAAACCTCTGCCCCAGTTACATCCGTAATCGCCCAACGTTTCAGACCAAGGTTCAGTTTTGTTGTGTGGACTGCTCACTAGCGCCTCACAGTGGTCACTGATTGGTTTTGGCGTTGGGACTTTGAACCGGGACGAGGGGCCTTTTTACTCTCATAGCTGGGATACTGTCCTGAAGAAGCCAGAGATGATAATACTGAAAATATTTAAGCCTCTGAACTCTGCCTGAGCTCCAGGTTGTTGCTGCTGCACCAGGACACCAGCCGATCCACCTCCCTCCTGTAGACAGACTCATCCCCGTCCGAGATGAGCCCGATGAGGGTGGTGTCATCCGCAAACTTGACCAGTTTGACGGAGTCGTGGCTGGAGGTGCAGCAGGTGGTGTACAGGGAGAAGAGCAGAGGGGAAAGTACACAGCCCTGTGGAGATCCTGTGCTGATTGTCCGAGTGGAAGTCCGTCAGGAAGTCAGTGATCCACCTGCAGGTGGAGTCAGGCACGTTGAGCTGAGCGAGCTTGTCCTGGAGCAGAGCAGGGAGGATGGTGTTGAATGCAGAGCTGAAGTCCACAAACAGGATCCTGGCGTAGGTTCCCGGGGAGTCCAGATGCTGGAGGATGAAGTGAATCACGTCACAGCAACATCACGTGACCACTCTGAGGCGCTAGTGAGCAGAACAAACTGTCAGGGGAAAAAATCTATTAAAATAAAACCATAATCCCCTGAAAACTATTTATTATCATCTTTTCCCCCAAATAATCTAAAAATATGAAGTCTATCATTTTAGCGGCACAAACTGTCTTAATTGTGTGTGTCTTGTTATGATTATCGCAGCCAGTCTGATCCCCTCATCCTGATCTGTTTATTCATGGAGCGTTTGTCATTTCTAGACTTTGGCACAGAGCTGTTCAGTGGTTTGGGATCCGCTGAAATCAGATACAAGTCACAAAGTCTGTGACAAACACAGAGAAAAGACGTGAAAAAGACGCGAAAAAGAAAAGACGTGACTGAGAGACGTCACCACAGCTTCAGCTCAAGGTGAAACTCATCAAGGCTCGAGCAGCAACAGGAACGATGTGGAGCCAAGATCCAGATTTGGAATTCAGACCAAGAATATCACAGCAGGAGCAAGCAACGCTGTCAATTAAACCTGTTGCTAACGCTAACAGGAGCGACGTCGGGGAAAGAAGAACCTGATGTGTCTGTTATTAATGTTCATATGTTGATTTACAGACACAGACGTGAAATAAAAACCCCAGGATCATGTAGAGGGTTAATACGAACATTTAAGACCAACATGAGTCTGAAGCAGCAGGACAGAGAGAGAGTTTTTCAATGTAAAGTGAACTGGAGCCAGAGTCGATGGAGCAGGAAGTGTTTATGATCACTTCCTGTTTGGAGTGTAGCGGTTAACACATTAGCTCTGTCCATTTATATAAACCGTCTGTGTTTAGCCTGGTAAATCCAGACTGATCTGTGTTTTTTCAGTCTGGTCCCTCGTCTCCGCTGCGTCTCAGTCCTGGTCAAACGTGATCGTCCAATCAGATTTGTTTATTTCAGTGACTCTTGTGAATCAAAGGAGCTCATTGGTCACCTGTGATTTACAAATAAAATCACATTTCGATTCACAATGATTCACAATGATACTGAAACTCATTTACACCGACACAAAACCCACAAAAACTATTATGAATCTACAATATTGTTCAAATCATGAGTTAAAATAAATAAACTGCAGAATGAAATACTTCAGTCATTAATTTGAGTCAGACAAGTTATTCATTGAAACTTTTATGGTTTAAATCTGATCATTTAGACACAAAATAAACAAAAAAGTCCCAGTGGAGCAAAGAAAAACTGACCCCAAATAAACTTCGTTCCATGTTTCGTAAAAAATGGAACCACAAAATCAAAAACTGCATCATTCATAATGTTTCCTCTCAAAAAACGTTGCTGATTCAGACTCAGCTTCTGCCGTTGCTCAATTCAAAATGCTCAGAGGAAGCACAAAACGCTGACTTTGATTTAACACCGATTTATTTTCAAATGTTCATCCGAGTCGGTGCGAGGAGCAGGTCCAGACTCTGCAGACACGTGTGTCCCTCAGGTTTGACTCGAGCTGCTCTAACGCTCGCTCATCGTCTGCTCCACTCCACGTTTTCGCTGTAACGTTTTTCCATCAGATCTTGTGGAAAATCGCAGATGTGGCGCTGAAGTTATATTTACCATCGTGCTGTTTGGGGAGCTGAGGTCGGCCTAAATCACAGTTTAACGTATCAGATGTTTTTGCAGCATTCCACATGGCACAGTTCAGTCCTAAAAACTCCAGAGCCACAGGACGGAGCAGAGTTCTGTCTCAGGGTTAAACATGTCCATTTATCTGGGGAAAAGTCCTGAAGCCCTGTTACTCTGGGCATTAGGCAGGGCACCTCTCCAGAAAAAGACAAACTGCAGAGCCTCAGCGTTTGTGAAAAAACTCAGATATGTGTGTGTTTAGGTCGGACCCCCTAGTGGCCGGTTTGAGTCTTACAGCTGATTCTGACAGACACAAGCTTAGACATTTTTATTCCTGTAACAAACTCGACTAAACCTACAATGTTCTGAAGTAAACTCCTCCTCATCGTGTCGTCCTCTGCTGTTCTTTCATCTCATTTGAATCATGTGGAACAGTATTTCTTCTCTGCGTCTCTCGTTCCACCACAGCTCGTCCTTCCAGCTCAGATTCTGAAGCTGCGGTCGGTGCAGAGTCATCCCTATGTATTTAAAACGCTCGTCATGTAGGTTTACGCAACAGCCGGAAGCGGTGTGGTAAAAATAGTGGAAAGTGACACGATCCTCTGGCTGCGCTCGTGTTTGTTCCATGATGGATTGGGCTCAGGAAAGTTTGGGCTGTTCTTCCAAAAGCCTGGATCGCCGCAGGGCCTGAGTCTTTGTCTGTCGTGGTCTGTGTGTCGTCTTCTGCCTCTGATCCATACGACTCTCGCTCTCATGTGTCCAGAGTCGGGGGTTTTCCCCCTGACCTCCTCCAGGGCCTGAGGGAGGGTCTTTTGCCCCGTTCAACTTCAAATGTTCTGTCTCTAGAAGGTTCACGACTCAGATTATGTGTTAAGTTTAAGAGCGATATTCACAAAAATCATCAGATTAAATGTCAGTGTAACAGAAGAAGAATAAGACAGACCTGATTTGTCTCGTACAGAGAGAGGGGACGTTTTTTCAAAAGACAGAAAATAAACTTAAAATAACAAAAGTAAATAAATAAATAAAATCAAAATAACTCAAAAAAAAAACCTCAAATAACAAAAAAAAATATCTAAATAAACTAAAAAACACTCAAAATAACAAAAAAAAAAAAAAAAACTCAAAATAGCAAAAATAAATCTCAAAATAACAGAAAAGTTAAAATAAAAAAATCAAAATTAACTCAAAATAACTTAAAAAAAACTCAATATAACTAAAAAAAATAAAAAAAATAAACTCAAAATAACAAAAAAAAATTTTTCAAAAGAACAGAAAAAATTAAATTAACAAAAAATCTAAATAAACTAAAAATAACTTTACAAAAAAAACCAAAATAATAAAAAAAAAAGAAAAATAAACTCAAAATAACTTTAAAAAAAAACGCTCAAAATAACAGAAAATTTTAAATTAAAAAATCGAAATTAACTCAAAATAACAAAAAAAAAACCCTCAAAATAACTCAAAAAATTAAAAAATAAACTCAAAATAACAAGAAAAAAACTTAAAATAACAAAAAAAAACCAATATAAACTCAAAGAAACTTAAAAATAAACAACAACAAAAAAAAAACCTAAACTAAATAACTCACTAAACACTAAAATTAAATAAAAAATACATTTAAAAAATAACTCAAAATAACAAACAGACGTTGCTCAAACTCGTCTGGATTTGTCTGAATGAGGTTTTCTGTCTTGTTGTTGGACTCATCGTACAGACGATGTTCTCAAGTGGAACCAGCAGAAACTCGAGCTGAGCCGTTAGGACCAGCTCATCATTTGTGTTTGGTTCTGGGGTTTTCTGGTTTTGGCATCGTTCAGACTGATGTGGAGCGTGTGATTACAGGGTGACGAGCTCCGCAGAGCGACGGGATGGAGCTGGAGCCTCTGTGTTTGTGTGATTATTCTCCAGCGTCGTGTTTACAGCTGGACGAGGCTCATCACCGTGTTTCCCTCGTGAATCTGACCTGGACAAACATTTGTTAAACGTCAAAGTCGTTCTAGTATAAGTCACGTTTTTCCACTTTCGAGGCTCAAAACATCAAGGAAACACTCACACAGAGACTGGGGCGAGGGGGCGCAGTGTCTTGCCCAAAGACACAACTACAACATCCATCTGTGGAGCTGGAATCGCACCATCAACCTGTGGATCTGACGCTCGACCAGTGATGTTTATGTCGAGATTCAAACCTTCAACCTGCAGATCAGTGAACAAAGACCAACGAGAGATGGACTCAAATATTATCCATACTTTTATACTTTTAAACTTTTAAACTTTTATACTTTTATACTTTTTAATGACCTCGGGATTGAGCCTGGGGATCATTAAGATTTTGCCGATACGATACAAACCTCGATACAGGACGTTTTCGACTCAGTTCAAATCGATATTTTAAAAAACCTAGGCTTTCATGTCCCTGATCAGCCCCATTTTCACAAAAATAAACATTAATGGAGCTTTTACCTTCAGTTTACGGATGAACATAAAGTGCATTTTTCTAACTAGAAGCACACCTCAGACTGTTCCACTGGTCAGTATGATTCATCCACAGTTTATACGAGCTCCACATTTACATTTCCACAGAGACGTGAGTTTAACGGCTCTGAAACATCTCAACATATCGACATAATATGGAACGCACCTGTTTAAATCATCGAAACAGTGAAGCACGTGTCAAATGTTCTGCAAAAACAGGAGTATTTCCTCTAAACGAGCCGCACGACAGAGTCTCAGTAAATTAAACGATACAGTAAATCGATATTTTGATCAGGAGCAAGGAACTAATGGAAGAACTGAACTGGAAAATAGAAAAAGTGTGTTTTGTTTTTTTATAAACTTATATCTGTATTTGCTTTGTGTGTTTTAAACCAGACTCTGCTCAGGTTCAACTGTTTGAATAAAGGTAAAAAAAGAAAAAAAAAACATAGAAAAAATAGGAAAAATGTGAGTATAATTTATGTTGAAGCACATGTGTCTCTGGAGCAGCGTCGGACCTCGTGTAAATCCCACGAGTTCTTCCCCTTCGCTCGTTCAAACCCTCATTTTGAGTTTGGGGGCGGCTCGTCTTAGAGTTTGGGGGCGGCTCGTCTTAGAGTTTGGGGGCGGCTCGTCTTAGAGTTTGGGGGCGGCTCGTCTTAGAGTTTGGGGGCGGCTCGTCTTAGAGTTTGGGGGCGGCTCGTCTTAGAGTTTGGGGCGGCTCGTCTTAGAGTTTGGGGGCGGCTCGTCTCTTAGAGTTTGGGGCGGCTCGTCTTAGAGTTTGGGGCGGCTCGTCTTAGAGTTTGGGGGCGGCTCGTCTTAGAGTTTGGGGGCGGCTCGTCTTAGAGTTTGGGGGCGGCTCGTCTTAGAGTTTGGGGGCGGCTCGTCATTAGAGTTTGGGGGGCTGTCTTAGAGTTTGGGGGCGGCTCGTCTTAGAGTTTGGGGGCGGCTCGTCTTAGAGTTTGGGGGGCAGCTCATCTTAGAGTTTGGGGGGCTGCTCGTCTTAGATTTTGGGGCAGCTCGTCTTAGAGTTTGGGGGCGGCTCGTCTTAGAGTTTGGGGGCGGCTCGTCTTAGAGTTTGGGGGCGGCTCGTCTTAGAGTTTGGGGGCGGCTCGTCTTAGAGTTTGGGGGCGGCTCGTCTTAGAGTTTGGGGGGCGGCTCTCGTAGTTTAGAGTTTGGGGCGGCTCGTCTTAGAGTTTGGGGGCGGCTCGTCTTTGAGTTTTGGGGGCGGCTCGTCTTAGAGTTTGGGGAGGCTCGTCTTAGAGTTTGGGGCGGCTCGTCTTTGAGTTTGGGGGCGGCTCGTCTTAGAGTTTGGGGGCGGCTCGTCTTTGAGAGTTTTGGGGCGGCTCGTCTTAGAGTTTGGGGGCGGCTCGTCTTAGAGTTTGGGGGGCGGCTCGTTTTAGAGTTTGGGGGCGGCTCGTCTTAGAGTTTGGGGGCAGCTCGTCTTAGAGTTTGGGGGCGGCTCGTTTGAGGAAATGTTCGTGGCCCACAGGGAGTTTATTGTCCATCCACAGAATCTGAGGCTAAATCTCTTGTTGTGGATCTACTTCCTGCTGCTTCTTTGTTTCTCAGGAGCAGAAATAGCTCCCGTTTGTTCTGGGACTAAATGTGGAACAGCAGAGAGTTCAGGGCAGTGTCGAGTTCCACAGGAGCAGCTGCTGTACCTGAGCGTCGGGCCCCGGGTTTAACTGTACGAGTCGGGTCTGGGCAGAGGGGGTGAAAGGATCAGGCTGAGAGGATGTGTAAGAACATCAGAGTATTTCAGTTTGAACTTCACCAAACTATTACAAGAAAAGGCTGTTGGCCCTCGCCGTCTGTCAGAACATCTCTGTAAATGTTTTTAAGAATGTTTTTGTGAGACTAACACGACAGACTGACTCATTGTACCATTTTAACTTTTTATACAAGATCTCATGATGGTCTATGTCTAAAAAAGAGAGAGAAGGAGCGAGGAGGAGCAGTGAGGGGAACGAGAACTTTTAATCCCAGATTCCTGATTGTCTCCGTCTAAAAACTGTGGCTCTAAAACTGAAATGGGACAAAAATCTTCTGTTTATTATAGAATCATCTGAAGAACATGAAAAACTGGAGCCACTGCAGAAGTTTAATAATGTGAGAGAAACATTTAGAATCAGCCTGTGAATGTTTTAAATCAGAGGTGCTTTTTTCAGCGAGGGCCATATCTCGAAAATTATTCAACACGGACACGGTCAACACAGCGGATAATTCAGACACGTGATATTCAGGGTTTATTGGTAGAATTACTCAAATTTGCTGTAAAAAAAAATACTGATTATGATCAATTGGGCCAGTTTAACTGAAGGCCTGAGGGCCAATAAAGATTTGTCTGAGGGCCACATTTGGCCCGCGGGCCATAGTTTGGACACCCCTGACTTAATGGACCTGTGCAGTTGTGTGTTTGTGTTGGTTTGTTTTGTTGTGTGTTTGTCAGTCTGTGGCTCTCATGTCGACCTCAAGTGTCATAGCAACCAAAGAGCCAATCAGGAGCGAGGCTGGTTTAACAGGGAGCAGGTGCTTAGCAACGCTGTCAATCAAACCTGTTGCTAACGCTACAGGAGCGACGTCGAGGAAAGAAGGACCTGATGTGTCTGTTATTAATGTTCATATGTTGATTTACAGACACAGACGTGAAATAAAAACCCCAGGATCATGTGGAGGGTTAAAACGAACATTTCACAGTTTTTACATAGAAAGTGAATTGGAGCCAGAGTCACTTCCTGTTGTTGCGTCGCAGCAGGTTAGCTCTGTCCGTTCGTTTGGGGAAACACTCCTCGGGGCTGTTGTTATGACAGAACGTGCAGCTGTGCCTCGTTCTTTCTCTCCGTCTGAATCGTTTGAGGGACAGACGCAGATGTCCACGTGAAGCTGGAGCAGACAGGAAGTGATGTCACCCTCTGCTGGTCCCGGGGGAAGTGATATCATTGTTGTACTGGATCAGCAGCGGCTCCTCTCCTCCTCTGCTTCCTCTTCCTCTCTCCCTCCATCTCGCGTCCTGTATGAGACCGACCGAAACAGAGAGTTTGAATCAGAGGAAAACTGCACCTTCGTTTTTCTGAGCCAATCAGGAGCCGCGGCGCCTCGTTTGTTTGCGTTTAGCTGAGGCGTGTGTGGCGTTTGTGTGGGGACACGGTGTGAGCTGGTTATAGGGGCACGATGACCTAACGCGACATTTAGAACAATGTATAAACGAAAAGAGCCTCAGAGCAGCAGTGTTTAAGGAGAAATATCAACCAAACAAACCAGGGACGTACTTTAAGGAATTTTAAAAGGACAAGGTCTGTGTGCAAAGGACAAGGTCTGTGTGCAAAGGACAAGGGCTGTGTGCAAAGGACAAGGTCTGTGTGCAAAGGACAAGGGCTGTGTGCAAAGGACAAGGTCTGTGTGCAAAGGGAAAGTGCTGCTGCTCTGTACCATACAGTCTCTGGGACCTTTTGGCCTGTCTGTGTCCAATGAGCGATAATCCTTTTGTTTCCAGACTGGAGTCGCTCAGAGCCACTTCGCTAACACGCTAACATGCTAACACGCTAACACGCATGTCTCCTGTTTCTGAGCCCAAAACACTTTCACAGCAGAGCGGCTGTGTGAGCTGGCAGAGCGTCAGACCCACTCACAAACTCACAGACTCACAGTGTGTGTGTGTGTGTGTGTGTGTGTGTGTGTGTGTGTGTGTGTGTGTGTGTGTGTGTGTGTGTGTGTGTGTGTGTGTGTATATTTGTCTGTATATGTTTGTATGCGAATATCAGAATAATTGTCTTTTTAATATCAAATATAATCACATATAACTGAATGTAGCGATACTCTGACATGATACTGGTATCGGATATCGGCTCCCAAGATATTGGTTCAGTCGATGTGACATTTGGGTTTATGAACCGGTGCATTTCTCACTGAACGTGTCTCTCACAAATGTCCTAAAATCCTGATGTTTGACGTGATGCGGCTCGAGTCTCAGTTTCAGATGGAGTTATGTTTTTTTATGTTTTACTTCAGTGTTTTACTTGTTCTTCTTTTTGACTCTCTCTCAGTTTTATTATATTTCTTCATGTTTCCTGCAGGTTTTTCCCTCACAGTCCCACACTACACAACAGGAAGTGCACAGATCTGTTTATATTAAGATGTGGTTTTGGATAAATGTTTATCACAAACTAAAGATGCAAATGTGAAAGTTCATTTCTAAAAAACAACTGAACCTGAGAATCGAAGAAGCTGCTCGGACGAAAAAAACAGTTTTGTTGTGTTTTTGTGTAACACTGTGCAGAGCATCAAGAACATGTGAGTGGGTCCGTGTGAGTGGGTCCGTGTGAGTGGGTCCATGTGAGTGGGTCCGTGGCCGGTTTGATCTGTGGATTACAGAGTTAAAGTTCTTGCTCTGTGCTGTGGTGGGGCCTGTGTGACACTCTCTGCCCGGATCCACTCTTCACTTTTCTGCTCCTGATTTATAGTTTTCACTCCACACAAACCGAGCACCGGGCCTAAAAATACCCCGAGTGTGAGAGAGCTGCCCCGATACAGAGCCGTGGGAACAGGCCGGGGGAGCGGAGGGGCCGCAGTGTCTGTTTAGGTTTGCTTGCTGCAGCAGGACCACTTCAGGGACCGGCGTTCTGTGGGAACACGGGCGTCCCCAGAGAGTGGCGCCAAAGCGACTTTTCTAACACGTTTGTGACGCTGACAGCAGGATTTTTGTTGTATTTTAATAGAATCGCACTGAATGAAAATGAAATGTTTGTATGAATCTGAGCTGCAGAAACGTTCATCTGACGAGGTCATTTAGGTCAACTTCAAATCAGCCACAGTCTCCTCCTGCCTCTGTCTGCGCAGGTGACTCTGGGTCTGTCTGCGCAGGTGACTCTGGGTCTGTCTGCGCAGGTGACTCTGGGTCTGTCTGCGCAGGGGACTCTGGGTCTGTCTGCGCAGGTGAACCCAGGTCTGTCTGCGCAGGTGACTCTGGGTCTGTCTGCGCAGGTGACTCTGGGTCTGTCTGCGCAGGTGAGTCTGGGTCTGTCTGTGCAGGTGAACCCAGGTCTGTCTGCGCAGGTGACTCTGGGTCTGTCTGCGCAGGTGACTGGGTCTGTCTGCGCAGGTGAGCCCAGGTCTGTCTGCGCAGGTGAGTGAGCCTGGGTCTGTCTGCGCATTTTTCTTCAAATCAATCTGGAGTTTTTCATCTAAAACCCGAGCTGTAGTTTTCTGCAGTGGGACAGATCCAGAGACTCATTTAACTTTATTTCTGTGGCACATTTAAAACTGCTTCAGCATCAGAATGATTCAAAGGCAATAAAAAATAAAAATAAAATGTGTAAAAAACAAGGACAAATGTGCAGAGACTTTATTAATCTGATGTGACTCTTCCTCTTGGTGCGGTTCAGGTTCGATCAGATTCTCGAGCGGTTTTGAAAAACATTTGATTGTTCCTCTTCGATTTACCTGCTGAAGTCCAACAAAATACTGCAAAGCTACTTAAATATTGTGGTTGGTAGAGACGCACATTTCCCAGTGCATTGTGGGGGATTAGTGTGAGGTGGTAGTTAATAGAGGTTTAACAGTAGCTGACTTTTCCGCACTTTGATCATGACCCTGAAGGCAACACAAACCCGACTCTAATCCACAACAACAGAGCTTCAGCCGAGGCCCAGTTCCTCTGTTATTGCTCTTGTTTCCAATAAAAACACAGTCCTCACCCTCCGGAGCGACGGCCGCTGCGCCTGGGTGAGGTCAGGGGGCAAAGGTCACGTCTTTGACTACTTCCTGTTTGGCTGATGAAGAATAACACACAGGAGACGCAGAGACTGAGGTCTGAGCTGCATTTACACAAAACCTGAATAAAACGTGTGGTTTGAATGAGACGAGAGCTTCTTCTGCAGCTTCTGAAACATGAATCATAAAATAAAACCTGTATTTGGTCGATCGCCAGTTGGTTTGTTAAACATTAAACACGGACTTTCTTCGAGCAGCTGATTAAAGTCAAAGAGGAACGAGGGAGTCGAGCTTCACAAATGTGTTTTTAGGAGGATGGAGAGAACAAGAGGAGGAGTGACAGGAGTGAGACAGCAGAGTAATTACTGTTTAGTTTGGACGCACACGGAGAGAACACACGGTCTGTGAGTCTGTGAGTCTGTGTCTGTGGGTCTGTGTCTGTGAGTCTGTGGGTCTGTGTTTGTGAGTCTGTGGGTCTGAGTCTGTGAGTCTGTGGGTCTGTGTTTGTGAGTCTGTGGGTCTGTGTCTGTGGGTCTGAGTCTGTGAGTCTGTGTCTGTGGGTCTGTGGGTCTGTGGGTCTGTGTCTGTGAGTCTGTGGGTCTGTGTCTGTGAGTCTGTGTCTGTGAGTCTGTGAGTCTGTGAGTCTGTGTCTGTGGGTCTGTGTGGGTCTGTGGGTCTGTGTCTGTGAGTCTGTGTCTGTGAGTCTGTCTGTGGGTCCTGTGGGTCTGTGTCTGTGTCTGTGAGTCTGTGTCTGTGAGTCTGTCTGTGG
>JAIEZT010000009.1:30206468-30346468 GCA_019594935.1 Periophthalmus modestus | reverse complement strand
GTATGTTGAAGTGTGGCCACTAGAGGGAGCTGTTCTCTCACAGTGTGGTGCATGTTTGTCTCTCACAGATGGAGCAGCTGTCAGACGAGGAGGTGGAGGTGAGAGAGGAAGATGGTGATGAAGAGGAGGATAGTGACAAAGACGATCAAGATCTGGACAAGATGTTTGGAGCCTGGTTAGGAGAACTGGACAAACTCACACAGGTAATGGAACAGCCCCCCCCACCCCCACCCCCACCCATTACACACACAGGGTAATGGAACAGTCCATTATTACTCACACAGGTAATGGAACAGTCCATTATTACTCACACAGGTAATGGAACAGTCCATTATCACTCACACAGGTAATGAAAATAAAAATGTTCTACCACCATGAGTTCCAGCCATAACTCTCTGATCGTAATGACCCCACACCTCATGAAGACAACTCAAGTCCACAGAGGCTCCATAAATCAACCGTAATAGACTTGTGACATAATCTGCTCTTAAAACACTTCAGTCGAACAGTAATAAATGTTCCATGTTCTTTTTGTCTCCAGAGCCTGGACGACGGCCGCCCGCCTGACCGCTCCAAACAGCAGAAAGCTCCTCTGAGGCAGGAGACAAACATGGCCAACTTCTCCTACAGATTTTCAATTTATAACATCAACGGTACGACTCACACTCAGATCGACCACGCGAGACATGTTAAACCCACCTCCTCTTATCTCCACAGAGGCGTTGAACCAGGGAGAGAACGTCGACCTGGACGCCCTCATGGCCGACCTCTCGTCCATCGAACAAGAACTCAACACGATCAACACCAAACCCGGCGCCGGCGGCATGGCTCGACTCGGGCTCACGGACACGAAGGTACGACTCAGCAAAATGAACCATCAAAAACAAAAGAACAGGGTAAAGATGGAGTTGGAGAACTAAAAAAGACATTTTAAAATTATAGGAGCGATTTTTGGGAACGATTCCAGACGGCGAAGGAGGGATGAGGGAAGTGAGTTTTTGAGATGCACCAAAACTAAAAAAATGGCTTTTTAAAATTACAGGAAAGTGTTTAGTTTTGGTTTTGATTTTTTTTTTTTTGGACAAAATATTTTATCTTTTGAAACATCGTGAAAATGTCGTCTAAAAAAAGGAAGTGGAATAATCTTTAGCTGTGGCACATTGGAGCAGGACTTTCCAAAATGGAGGTAGCATTTTTATTATTTTCTTGGATGAAATAAGGTTTTATCACGGAAAAACAAACAAACATTAAACCTTCAGGCTGAACTTTTACCCGGCTCCATTTTCTTTCCCTGTGGGGTCCCGGGTTGGATGTTTTTTTTTTTCGGGGTCTCTGTGTCGGGTCATACCTGACGTTCTTCCTTTGTCCACAGGTGCGTCAGAAGCCTCCCGCAGGTCGCAGCAGCACCAGGCAGACAGCAGGGGGCAGCGGCATCAACAGTGTGAGTGGAGGGGGCACCAGCAGCGGCGCGAGCAGCAGCAGCAGCAGCACCAGAGCTTCACCCGCCGGAACCATCCGAGCCGCACCGGGGCATCATGGGAGACCGGCGCTGGCGTCCAACTTCAGTCTGGACGACATCACGGCTCAGCTGGAGAAGGTGAGGGAGGGACAGGGCTGCGTTTGAAATGAAAGTTAAAATTTATAACTTTTTAAATAAGAAAAGAAAAAAATCAACATCATAGTCATATTTTGCATAATCTTCTTTCACACCTATTAGTATACTGCTATTAGCGTACTGGCTATTAGCGCAAAGGCTATTAGCACACTGGCTATTAGTATACTGCTATTAGCATACTGGCTATTAGCATACTGGCTATTAGCACACTGGCTATTAGTATACTGGCTATTAGCATACTGGCTATTAGCACACTGGCTATTAGCATACTGGCTATTAGTATACTGCTATTAGCGTACTGGCTATTAGCATACTGGCTATTAGCACACTGGCTATTAGTATACTGGCTATTAGCATACTGGCTATTAGTATACTGCTATTAGCGCACTGGCTATTAGCATACTGGCTATTAGCATACTGCTATTAGT
This sequence comes from Periophthalmus modestus, assembly GCA_019594935.1. Lineage (NCBI taxonomy): Eukaryota > Metazoa > Chordata > Actinopteri > Gobiiformes > Gobiidae > Periophthalmus > Periophthalmus modestus. The sequence goes on along the minus strand of JAIEZT010000009.1, from coordinate 30,344,425 downwards.
ATACTGCTATTAGCGCACTGGCTATTAGCATACTGGCTATTAGCATACTGGCTATTAGCATACTGGATATTAGCATACTGGCTATTAGCACACTGGCTATTAGTATACTGCTATTAGCATACTGGCTATTAGTATACTGGCTATTAGTATACTGCTATTAGCTCACTGGCTATTAGCACACTGGCTATTAGTATACTGCTATTAGCGTACTGGCTATTAGCATACTGGCTATTAGCACACTGGCTATTAGTATACTGGCTATTAGCATACTGGCTATTAGCACACTGGCTATTAGCATACTGGCTATTAGTATACTGCTATTAGCGTACTGGCTATTAGCATACTGGCTATTAGCACACTGGCTATTAGTATACTGGCTATTAGCATACTGGCTATTAGTATACTGCTATTAGCGCACTGGCTATAGCATATTGGCTATTAGCATACTGCTATTAGTATACTGCTATTAGCGCACTGGCTATTAGCATACTGGCTATTAGCATACCGGCTATTAGCATACTGGCTATTAGCATACTGGATATTAGCATACTGGCTATTAGCACACTGGCTATTAGTATACTGCTATTAGCATACTGGCTATTAGTATACTGGCTATTAGTATACTGCTATTAGCTCACTGGCTATTAGTATACTGGCTATTAGTATACTGCTATTAGCGTACTGGCTATTAGCATACTGGCTATTAGCACACTGGCTATTAGTATACTGGCTATTAGCATACTGGCTATTAGTATACTGGCTATTAGTATACTGCTATTAGCGCACTGGCTATTAGCATACTGGCTATTAGCATACTGGCTATTAGCACACTGGCTCTTAGTATACTGCTATTAGCATACTGGCTATTAGCACACTGGCTATTAGTATACTGTTATTAGCGCACTGGCTATTAGCATACTGGCTATTAGTATACTGCTATTAGCACACTGGCTATTAGCATACTGGCTATTAGCATACTGGCTATTAGCACACTGGCTATTAGTATACTGGCTATTAGCATACTGGCTATTAGTATACTGCTATTAGCGCACTGGCTATTAGCATATTGGCTATTAGCATACTGCTATTAGTATACTGCTATTAGCGCACTGGCTATTAGCATACTGGCTATTAGCATACTGGCTATTAGCATACTGGATATTAGCATACTGGCTATTAGCACACTGGCTATTAGTATACTGCTATTAGCATACTGGCTATTAGTATACTGGCTATTAGTATACTGCTATTAGCTCACTGGCTATTAGTATACTGGCTATTAGTATACTGCTATTAGCGTACTGGCTATTAGCATACTGGCTATTAGCACACTGGCTATTAGTATACTGGCTATTAGCATACTGGCTATTAGTATACTGGCTATTAGTATACTGCTATTAGCGCACTGGCTATTAGCATACTGGCTATTAGCACACTGGCTCTTAGTATACTGCTATTAGCATACTGGCTATTAGCACACTGGCTATTAGTATACTGTTATTAGCGCACTGGCTATTAGCATACTGGCTATTAGTATACTGCTATTAGCACACTGGCTATTAGCACACTGGCTATTAGCACACTGGCTATTAGCACACTGGCTAACGGCTTTACTACACAGAACGTGGAATTTGAGAGAGAGCAGGATTTGAACCGCCAACCTTCGGCTCAGTGAACCAACACAAACTGTCTCAAACATTATAAAGTACGTGACTGGACGTGTCTCCTCCTCTTGTCCCTCAGGCGTCTCTGAGTATGGACGAGGCCGCTCGACAGACCTCCTCTCACTCTCTAAGCTCCGCCTCCTCCTGCACCTCGGCTCCGCTGCGGCGTCCCGGGTCGTCCGCTCGCCAGCACAGACGCACGGGGTCAGTGGGCACCGTGAGCGAACACGAGGTAAACGTTCTCCAGAGTTTAACTTACTGAAGTCGGTTAAATGTTCAGACTCAGACGGGCACAAAGACGTTTTACCGCAGCTTTTCTGAGGTAAATGTTTTTTCCTCGTTCCTCAGGTTCGTTCTATCGTCCAGTCGTCCCGTTCGTCCGTCACGTCGGCGTCGGGCGTCTCTGTGAACTCCGCCTCCTCCATGGACTCTCTGGACAGTGTTCTCCGAAATGAAGACGGACAGAGCTCAAAGGGGCCAGAAGAGGGCGCCGCACACAGCAGCACAGAGGTACAGCACCAGAACATTTTTATAATCTCATCCAAATCATGAACGATTCTTCACTCATTCCACCTGCTTTACTGACCTCACCTCCTGCCAAACTGACCGGGGCTTTTCACTCACGCTGAAAAATTAAGGATTATAAAGTTTTATGACCTGCAGCTCAAATAAAGAGCTCGATGAGTCACTTCTTTACTCCGTCTGTGAGGAAACCAATCTGCACCAACGAGCGACGAGAATAAACCTGGTGTAACGAGTCGAAGCAGCAGCGTGACTCAGCGAGGAGCCTGAAACGAGACGCTGAAGCTATAAGACAAACCCACTAAAAAACCACTAAAATACACTGAAACTCACTAAACACACGGAACACACTGAACAAACACAGTCAAACAGCCTCGTTTGGATGGGCCTCGTTTGGATGGGCCTCGCTCACAGCCTCCGTCTCTTATATAATGACGTTTTCAAACCAGGTCAGATTCCAACAAAGTAATCGGCAAGTTTATTTATCTAGTTCATAAAAAAGTCTTTCTGATTAGTGCGAGAGTGACTCCAAATACAAAAAGGGGTAAAGATAAATGAGTTTGTATAAATAAATACCCAGAACAGTGAACATAAAACACATAAGGTTGAATAATCACAGACTGTTTATATAAACGTAGCTCTAACCTGCTAGCGCCGTGTTCCAAACAGGAAGTGATCATGGGGCACTTCCTGCTCCACAGACTCGTCATTTTGGTCTTAAATGTTCATATTAACCCCCTTTTTATTTTGTTTTTTGTTTTGTTTTGTTTTTTTGTGGGTTTTTTTTTTTTGTTTTAGTTTTTTTTTTTTTGTTGGTTTTTTTTTTAGGTTTATTTGAGTCTTGTTTTTTTTTTTTTATTATTATTTTGAAAGTTTTTCTTGTTTTTTGTTTTTACCTTTTTGTTACTTAGATGTTGTTGTTTTTTTATTTTGAGTTTTTTGTTTTGTTTTGTTTGGGGTTTTTTTCTTTTTTAAAACAACTTTTAGTTATTTTGAAGTTGTTTTTATTTTTGTTTTGTTTGTTAATTTTTTATTTTATTTATTTAATTAATATTTATTTATTGTTAACTGCTGCTGTCAGACTCATGTTGGTCTTAAATGTTCGTATTAACCCTCTACATGATCCTGGGGTTTTTATTTCACGTCTGTGTCTGTAAATCAACATATGAACATTAATAACAGACACATCAGGTCCTTCTTTCCCCGACGTCGCTCCTTTAGCGTTAGCAACAGGTTTGATTGACAGCGTTGCTAGCCTCGCTCCTGATTGGCTCTCTGGTTGCTATGATACTCGTCTCTGTACCTGCTGGAGCCTCGTCCCTCAGTCACTTGTTAAAATCAGAGCTAAATCCTCGTAGTTGGAGTGATGTGCGAGTCCTCGAGCGCCGCGTTCATCCTCTGCCAGAACACAGGACGAACACGAGCCTCGTATGATCAGATCTTGGCTGTTTGACCTAAATATTATTTTTAATCTGAGGCTTTCTATAAAATGGCTTCTAGTGATGGAAGCGCATAGACACAGACGATTATCAGCACTGCAGCACATGTGCCAGGATATTACTCTCAGGATATTTTGACTGTTTGTACAAAATTAGGCAGAAACTGGGTCTAAAATCCTCCTTTAAAACTGTTTATTTTAGTGATAATGATGCAGTTGATCCATATTTTTACATTTAGTCAGAAAACATTATATTTGTGAAGATTCTGATCCAAACCCGGCTGTATCCACACTCAAAACCACAGGACGTAGCTAACCTGCTAGCTGCCGCGTTCAAAACAGGAAGTGATCATGTGCGCACTTCCTGCTCCGTCGACTCTGGCTCCAGTTCACTTTCTATTGAGAAACGATCACTCCTCTCTCTGTCCCTGCTGCTGTCAGACTCGTCGTTTTGATCTTAAATGTTCGTATTAACCCTCTACATGATCTACTCCCTGATAAATCAGAGATGTGGGCGGGAAGGGGCGTTACCTTAATCATCCTCGCTCCTGATTGGCTCTGTGGTTGCTATGACACTCTAAATCGTCCCTGTACCTGCTCCAGCCTCGATGAGCTTCATTTGGAGCTGAAACTGTCACTTCTTTACACAGACTCTGGTCAAAATCAACGTTGCGTGTTTAACTTTAGCTCTGCCTTCTTCATCTGCATCCTCATCCTCACCTGCTCCTCAAATCCACCACGATCTGTGCACCTGATTCACTCTGGACCTTGTGTCTGTTTTTCTGTCCTTTTGAAGCACTCCTATCTGGACAGGGAAACCTCACTGATTCTGAAAAATATAGCAGGGAAGCCCAGCCACCTCCTGACCAAGGTGACGCCCAACGACGCCGGCTGCTCCGCCTCTCGCTCCGGCCTGTCGCTCCGCCTCTCGCTCCGCCCTCTCGCTCCTGAGTGCATGACTGAACACTGCATGTTCTGATCAGACGCTAACCCGCTGCATGCTCCCGTCTGTGTGTCTCTTCTTTCTGATTCATGTGGAGTATTTGGGTCAGTTAACGTGGTCCATGTGTTTTATTCTCAGGCCTGTTCTCAAAGCTTTACCCGAGGGTTTGTAGGTTGTGTAACAGGAGGAAGCGGCTGATCTGGTTTATTTTAACCTCGTCCAGCTGCGTAACTGTGTCAGCGTCACATTTATGTTTAAAACGGTTTGTATCGAGCTGAAAAAGGCACAAGGAGCAGATGGATCATAAACGGCTCTAAACGCAGAGTCGCTCTTTAACTCCTCCGGTGTAAAACTTTGAGAAAACGACTGAGGATCTGAGTTTGTCTTTGGTTGTGGTTTAAAGTTTAAAGTGCATGACTTTAACATGAACTTTGCATCATGTTTTTGGACGTTTTGGGATGAGTTTAGTTAAAAACCTTTTTGTTCTTGTGTCTTACTAAAAATCGACTCCCAGACAGTGTTTTTTGTGTTTTGATGGTTATAATTCTGTGTCTGCTTCGTTCTGAGCTTAAAAACAACATATTCTGGCAACTAAAGGTGCACTGTGTGACTTTTCTTCTCGTCTCCGTGGAGATTTTATCGGAAGATCGACTGGAAGGTTCCACAGTTTGGCGTTTATCGTTTATCTCCGTGGAAACGAGCAGGTTAAGTTCCAGGTCAGATCTGTGAATCCCCCGACTCACAGCATCCTGGTCAATTTTATATTTATATTTTTTTATTTTTTACTATTTCTATGTTTTATAAACACACAGAAAGACATCACAGATATGAAGAAAAATATGGAATTATTTAGTAAAAATTATTAATAATAATAATAATAAATAGGTTTTTTTTACGTTTAAATCCTCACAGTTTCCTCCATTTGCTTTGTCAAAAATATTTAGTAGATTTATTAAACTTTTTTTTTCTTTACTACATAATTCCACAAACTATTTACTTCTTCCTTCATATTTTTGTGTGTTTATAAAATATAAAAAGTAATAAAAATATATTTTTAAAACATAGTAGTTTGTCCAAACGGACTCACAGTCGAGATAATGCCACACTGCGAAACATCCCAAACTCAGCTATAACATCTCCATGGAAACGAGCAAGTGACGGAGCTCCCACCAGAAAAGTTCCATAGTGGATCTTTTAATAGTGACCAGTCTTTGTTTGGAAGAAGCATCAGTGGAAATCAGTTTATGTGGCTCGTTTCTGGGATAGTTTTTAAATGTGTCATCAGCAAAGACGAGGGACAGACGTGGGACAGTTTTTGGTCTTATAGGACCTCGGGATGACATCATACACATGAAGACGTCGTCATGGAAACGGCTTTACACTCCTCGCTCGTGCACTCCTCGCTCGTGCACTCCTCATTGTGTTAGATTTAGATTAAACAATACAACCTTTTATTGGATCAGTCATGGTGCGATTGGATTGGATGTTGTTGCGGATGCTGGCGTCTGATTGGCTGAGGCGGAGGAGCGTGCCAGATTGGTGCGTTTAATCCTCTTTGGGTCACACACGGGTCATTTCCATGTTGTGTTTGTCGTGTTAATGTGTTTAGATTTTTGCAATCGATAGAAAATGGGCTCAGAGGTCTGTGGCTGAGGATTAAACTTTGAGCAGGAATAAAAAAAAACAACTAAATCCACAAACGAGGAAAGTGTTTCACAGAAAACAGTGAAAAAAAATGAGTAAAATATAAAATACAGCCAAATAAGAGATGCATAAAACACAATAACTCTACATCAGTCTGACGCACAGACTGTTTTATAAATGGACGTAACTAACTCAGCCGTGTTACAAACAGGAAGTCTGGCTCCAATTCAGTTTCTATATAAAAACTGTCTCTGTCCGTCTCTGCTGCTTCAGACTCATGTTGGTCTTAAATGTTCGTATTAACCCTCTACATGATCCTGGGGTTTTTATTTCACGTCTGTGTCTGTAAATCAACATATGAACATTAATAACAGACACATCAGGTCCTTCTGTCCCCGACGTCGCTCCTGTTAGCGTTAGCAACAGGTTTGATTGACAGCGTTGCTAAGCGCTCACTCCCTGTTAAACCAGTGGTGTGGGCGGAAAGGGGCGTTACCTTCAATATCCTCGCTCCTAGTTGGCTCTTTGGTTGCTATGATACTCGATGAGCTTCATGTGGAGCTGAAGCTGTGGTGACGTCTCACTCGGTCGTGTCTTTAGTCGGACCTCGTCTTTAGTCTGACCTCGTCTTTAGTCAGACCTCGTCTTTAGTCTGACCTCGTCTTTAGTCGGACCTCGTCTTTAGTCTGACCTCGTCTTTAGTCTGACCTCGTCTTTAGTCGGACCTCGTCCTTAGTCGGACCTCGTCTTTAGTCGTACCTCGTCTTTAGTCGGACCTCGTCTTTAGTCTGACCTCGTCTTTAGTCGGACCTCGTCTTTAGTCGGACCTCGTCTTTAGTCGGACCTCGTCTTTAGTCTGACCTCGTCTTTAGTCGGACCTCGTCTTTAGTCTGACCTCGTCTTTAGTCGGACCTCGTCTTTAGTCGGACCTCGTCTTTAGTCGGACCTCGTCTTTAGTCGGACCTCGTCTTTAGTCTGACCTCGTCTTTAGTCGGACCTCGTCGCTCGTGTGACTGACTCAGATTAAAGTCGTTCTCTTCAGACTCGTGTGCGTCTCTGGGCAGATGTCACTCTGCTCATGTTTTCTAATCGAGCAGAGAAAACGTGAGCTTCAGATTAAAACAGCAGCAGAGGAAGAGGAGGGAGAGGAGGGAGAGGAGGGAGAGGAAGAGGAGGAGGAGGAGGAGGAAGAGGAGGAGGAGACACAGTCCAGATTGACACAGTCCGAGGGGCCGGTCTGCGTCGTGTTCAGTTGGAGCTGATGTGTTTAAACATGTGATGCGCTGGGACCTCGTCTTTCTGTGTCAGTGTTACAGCGAGAGCAGCAGTCATTTACCCACAATGCACCTCTGCCGACCCATTTCTGCTGCAGTTCTACGGCAGCTCAGGAGGGACACGCGGCTTAGAACTTCAAAGGAGCCGGAGCATTCCAGGGCGGAGCTAATTTTAGAGCCGGTGTTATGTAGGTCAAGTGAATATCTATGAGACGCAGAGGAAATGTTTACGCCGCGAGCTGCACATGACGCTCAGCAGGGGGCGCTGTAAGAGCCGAGAGCTGCAGAGAGGAAGAGCTGAGGAAGACGTCAGAGCTGATCCTGACCATTCTGCAGGATCGAGTATCGTTTTAGTTTTGTGTAAAGACTCTGGTCACACGTCTTTTATTTATTTTACTCCTGATTTAAAGACGTAAATCAGTTTTGAGTCTCTGCGTCTGTGGATGTTTCTGACTCTGGTTTTTCTCGTTTAAACAGACTTGAGCTCACGTTCTGCCTCTCTGCCGTGGCTGTAGTTTAATTTTTGTGAAATGCAGGTGATTTATTAATTAAATTGATCTCATATTTAATCTTCGGGACGTTTTTGGAGCGTTTAGTGACAGGACTCGTTACATAACTCCTTTGTCAACCCAGAAACAAACTGTTTTAAATAATCTGTTCATTCACATCCACAAATCCCCAAATGCCGCTGCTGTTTTTCCATTACAACATGACACAGTTTACAGCACGAAACCCGAAACCACCTCCTCACTTACATGTAGTTTCATTTAGACGATCGTTTAAAGCTCCTGTATCCCCCTTTGTGATGTCATTAAGTGGTATTTTTCAAGTGAACAGCTCCTTTTAACCTTTAGTTCAGTAGAAGATTGACTCATCCTAAATGATTCTAGTGAAGGTGGAGTTTAAAAACACAGTGGAGCACTTCCTCTATCACCACCTGATGACATCACAAGGTGGAACAGAGTGTTTTCAGCCTAAATCTGCAGGTTTGTGTTAAACATGAGAGAATGAAACAAACTCCGGGTCTGAGCCTAATATGGGCCCAAACTGACGAGCTTTAATCATAATTCTCTCCAGCTGTCGGACGGAGATCCGTTTATGAAATCTGGGGCTGCGGCGTTTGGAGGTGGCAGTTGTTTGGGGGAGGGGCTCGAGGTGGGAGGAGCCTGGGGGAGGTGGGGAGGGGACTGGGGGGGTGGGGGGGGGGTGGTCGTGCTCATAAGGAGATTGACTGAACTGTTCTTTTTGTCGTTCTGGCCTTTCCCTGTTTCACTGTTTGTCTCGAGTGACTTAGAGCGACTCCTCTGGACCTTAACATCGCTCCTCTGGACCTTAACATCGCTCCTCTGGACCTTAGTCTTAACATCGCTCCTCTGGACCTTAACATCGCTCCTCTGGACCTTAACATCGCTCCTCTGGACCTTAACATCGCTCCTCTGGACCTTAGTCTTAGTGTCGCTCGTCCAGACTCGGACTGTTCTCTCTGTTTAAATAAAGTTCTAAATGTGATCCAGGCCACACAAAAGGACAAAGTTGTGAAAAAATATATTTATAAGTTTATATTTATATAACCTGAAGAAATGAAAACACCACACGTGTGTTTAGTTCCACATAGATTAAAGCTCCTGTGTCTCACAAACTGACTCCTGTCGATTTAAACCATGTTTAAAAATATAACCTCAAAAACAGACGAGTCGTGTTTGTTTCATTCACATGTTTGAGTCACTTTATTATTAGTCCAGACCGAGTCCAGACCGAGTCCAGACCGAGTCCAGACCGAGTCCAGACCGAGTCCAGACCGAGTCTAAACCGAGTCCAGACCGAGTCCAGACCGAGTCCAAACCGAGTCCAGACCGAGTCCAGACCGAGTCTAAACCAAGTCCAGACCGAGTCCAGACCGAGTCCAGAAAAAGTCCAGACCGAGTCCAAAAACCAAATCGAGTCCAAACCAAGTCCAAACCAGTTTGAAACCGAGTCCATTATTAGTCCAGACCGAGTCCTCAAACCGAGTCCACCTTGTGAGAGTCCAACCGAGTCCGAATCGAGTCCCAACCGAGTCCAAACCGAGTCCACAGTCCAGACCGAGTCCAGACCGAGTCCAGACCGAGTCCAGACCGAGTCCAGACCGAGTCCAACCGAGTCCAAACCGAGTCCAAACCGAGTCCAAACCGAGTCCAAACGAGTCCAAACCGAGTCCAAACCGAGTCCAAACCGAGTCCAAACCGAGTCCAAACCGAGTCCAAACCGAGTCCAAACCGAGTCCAAACCGAGTCCAAACCGAGTCCAAATCGAGTCCAAACTGAGTCCAAACCGAGTCCAAATCTCGTCCGAACAGGAGGTGCAGCTCTGACCTGCTCTTTTCTCTCATGAGCATAAACAGATCACTGCCGCTGCGCCGCTCTTAGCCCCTCCCCCATCACATCTCTCTCTCCGTCTCCTCTTCTGTTCATTCCTCTCACTCGTCTCCATCGAGCAGAGGATGGAACATCGCTCCAGGTGGCGATGGTGCGATGCCGTTTGGGTTTTTCGTTTATGAGCTTTGGACTTTTGTTTTTCCAGAGCAGCGAGATTAAAAACTTACAAACTCATTTTTATTTTTATTTTGTAGATTTTTGCATGATTTGGTGTTTGATTTGAGTCAGATTCACGTCGGCGCTGAGCTCTCCAGCGGCTGATGGTGTCGCTGGAATAGTTTGAGCGAGGTCAGAGAAGTCGAGCGAAGGAAAACGAGATGAGGCGGGATTAGACGGGACCTCGTGGACCTCACAGTCGTCTCGTTTGGGTCTGGATTTCTCTGGAGGCATGTTTTGGATCTGGGTCTAATCCTACGAGGAGGCGCAGAGATGATGAAGAGGAGGAGGAGGAGGAGGAGTGTGTTGGACTCATAGATGTTCTTTATATTTGACACAAAACAGGAACCTGAGATGGTCTGAAGACGTATTTTTCTAATTTATTCCTAGTTTTTAGGAGCGAAACTGAGACTTTTGATGAGTTTGATCGACTCAAACATGATCTAGAGAAAGAAAAATATAGTTTTTTAAGTATTTTTGAATTAAAATGTGGATATAAATAGACGACGTTAGGCTTTCGGGTGTAGTTTGGGTGTAGTGTGGGTGTAGTTTGTGATGTGACTGGAGAAAGAGTGGATATTCTGGAGTTAGAAATAAAAAATTGAGCACGAAGCAGACACAGAATCGATCACAAAATGAACTCGTGTTGGAAAAACCAGGTGAGTCGTGGTTAAAACATAAAGTTTCAAATAAAGAGACAGTTTCACGTCGTTGTCGCTGTTTCCAGGAGGAACAAGCCGCCAAGTTAAAGGCCGAGAACATCCGTGTGGCTCTGGAGAAGATCAAAGAGGCTCAGGTGAAGAAGGTGAGTCACAAACACTGATGCATCGTGGGTAATGTAGTTCCACATGTGTCAGTGGAGCGTCCGGCACGTGGACATCTGCCCCGAGGTTTGTGGGTCAGAGCGACGTCACGAAACGACGGGTCAGCGCACGAAGAGCGAGAGAACGGAAGAACAGAGGGAGAGAAAGAGGAGAGAGGGAGAGAGAGAGGGAGGAGAGAGGGAGAGGAATGAACGGAAGAACAGAGAGAGAGAGGGAGGAGAGAGGGAGAGAGGGGGAGAAGGAGAAAAGAGAGAGAAGAGAGGGAGAGACTCAGTGCAATGAACAGAAGAACAGAGAGAGAGATGGAGGAGAGAGGAATGAACAGAAGAACAGAGAGAGAGAAAGAGGAGAGAGGGAGAGAGGAATGAACAGAAGAACAGAGAGAGAGGGAGGGAGAGAAAAGAACAGAAACAGAACAGAGAGAAAGAGGGAGAGAGAGAGAGCGGAATGAACGAAGAACAGAGAGAGAGAGAGAGAGAGAAGACTCAGGGTAAATGAACAGAAGAACAGAGAGAGAGATGGAGGAGAGAGGAATGAACAGAAGAACAGAGAGAGAGAAACAGGGAGGAGAGAGGGAGGGAGGGAGAGAAGAGAGAGGGAGAGGCTCAGCGGAATGAAGAAGAACAGAGAGTCACACAGAGAGAGAGAAAGAGAGAGGGAGGAAGAAGAGACAGAAGGAGAGAGGGAGCGAGCACGAGGCATAGTGACCATAAGTCCAGAGAGAAAGAGAGAGAGAGGGAGAAGGAGAGAGGGAAAAGGAGAGACTCAGCGTAATAAACAGAGGAATAAATCCGGATCACACATGGAGAGAAAGAGGGAGGGAAAAGAAGAGAGGGAGAGAGAGAAGACAGAAGAGCGGGATGACCAGAGGAATAAATCCACATCACACACTACACACGGAGAGAAGAAGAGAAGAGAGGGAGAGAGAGAAGAAGAAGAGAGAAGAGAGAGAGAGAAGAGAGAGAGAGGGAGAGAGAGAGAGAGGGAGAGAGAGGACAGAAGAGAGCGAGGGAGAGAGGAGAGAGAAGAGAAGAAGAGAGGGAGAAGAAGACTACAGAAAGAAGAGAGGGAGAGAGAGAGAGAGAAGAAGAGAGAGGAGAGAGAGAGAGAAGAGAGAGAAGAGAGAGGGAGAGAGAGGGAGAAAGAGAAGAAGAGAGGCAGAGAAGGACAGACTCAGCGTAATGACCAGAGGAATAAATCCAGATCACACACTACACACGGAGAGAAAGAGAGAAGAGAGAGAGAGAGAGAAGAAGAGAGAAGAAGAGAGGGAGAGAGAGAAGAAGAGAGGGAGAGAGAGAAGAAGAGAGGGAGAGAGAGGATTAGGGAGAGAGAGGGAGAAAGCAGGATCTGGGAGAGAGAGTTCAGAGACAGAGGGTGGGTGATACAGATACAGAGAGAAAACGAGAGAGCAGAGGTGGAGGAGTGGATTACCAGAAAACTACAGCAAATCTGATGTTCAGCTCCTGTTTATGTTGGTGTCTGTGTCATGTTCTTCTCCATGTTCTTCTTCTTGTTCTTGTCCATGTTCTTCTTCATGTTCTTCTTCATGTTCTTGTCGGTGACTCGGCTCTAAACTCTGAGCAGATCAAATGTTTGGCTGCATTTTTTTGGTTTCTTTGCTGTTTTTTAATGGCTCCACTTAAAATCCTGTGTCATGTCTGGACCAGATCTTTATAAAAACTAAAACCAAAGACACGACACACAGACACACAGAACAGAACAGCACACGTATGTGCTGTGGAGGGTTACATACAGGGAGAAGAGGCGGGGCTAGTGTTAAATACCAGGGAGAAGAGGCGGGGCTAGTGTTACATACCAGGGAGAAGAGGTGGGGCTAGTGTTACATACCAGGGAGAAGAGGCGGGGCTAGAGTTAAATACCAGGGAGAAGAGGCGGGGCTAGTGTTAAATACCAGGGAGAAGAGGAGGGGCTAGTGTACATACCAGGGAGAAGAGGCGGGGCTAGTGTTAAATACCAGGGAGGAGGTGGTTTTCAGTCTGGTCTTAAACTGTGTTAAAGCCTGAGAGGATGTGACAGGCAGGGGGCGCTGTTCCAGAGTCTGAGGCAGGGGGCGCTGTTCCAGAGGCTCCTCGGGTCTGGAGTCCGGCTCCTTCGTGGATTAGTTTTTCAAATCCTCGGTGGAAGGCGGAGCTTCGTCTGGATGATTATGACTCACATGAGCCTTAGATCGTGAAATGAGTCTGATCTGGTTTGAGCTGGAGTCGTTTTATAATATTTGAGGCACAAGATTTATTAAAAATATAAATGTGTTTGGATGTGGAACCTGCCTCAGCGTCACACAGGAAATATGAAGTATCTGTAGTATGTAGTATGTAGTGTGAAGTATGTAGTATGTAGTATGCAGTACATAGTATGAAGTACATAGTATGAAGTACATAGTATGAAGTATGTAGTATGAAGTATGTAGTATATAGTACGTAGTATGTAGTATCTGTAGTAGGAAAAAGCTCCTCCTCTGTTTAAATATAGTATGTGAGCGTAGTACTGCTCAAATACAGGTTATACACTTAAAGACGATGTATAAATGTTTAAAGAGAAGCACATGGCTCTAACCTCATGACCCTGTGGAGTAGTGTAGTGTAGTACTGTAGTGTAGTAGTGCAGTGCAGTATTATAGTGCAGTAGTGTAGTAGTGTAGTGTAGTACTGTAGTGTAGTACTGTAGTGTAGTAGTGTAGTGTAGTAGTGTAGTGCAGTAGTGTAGTGTAGTACTGTAGTGTAGTACTGTAGTGTAGTGTAGTAGTGTACCAGAGTAGTGCAGTAGTGTAGTGTCAGTAGCCAATACTGTAGTGTAGGTGTAGTGCAGTAGTGTACATTAGTACTGACTGTAAGTGCGAGTACTGACACAAACCAAACAGAGACGTCACAGCTTCAGTGAGACCAGAGCAGGAACAGAGCATAGCAACAAAAGAGCCAATCAGGAGCGAGGTTGTTGAAAGTGACACATTTAAGACTAAAACGAGTCTGACAGCAGCAGGTCCAGAGAGAAACAGACGACCTGACTTCATTTTTAGATCCCAGCAGTTTTTGTTTTATGCAGTTTTTCATGTTGTGGTCTCACATGTTTGTACTCGAGTTTTTGTTCTGCACATTGTTTTATGTTTTTCATGTTTGTTCATGTTTGTCTCATGTTTGTTCTGCACATCTGGACGTGTCGGAGGTCACAGTGTTTCTGTCTTTGTGTCGTTCTGTGCAGTTGGTGATCAGAGTTCACTTGTCAGACGAGAGCTCCAAGACCATGATGGTGGACGAGAGGCAGACGGTCAGACAGGTGAGACTCTGGACACGACGGAGCGACAGGTGAGTCTGAGTCTGGACAGTGTGATCATCTCTGTGGTGTCGCTCTGCAGGTTCTGGACAGTCTCCTGGACAAGTCCCACTGTGGATACAGCCCAGACTGGTCTTTGGTGGAAACCATCAACGAGCTGCAGATGGGTGAGTCACTGAGCGTGTTTCTGTTCAGTCTGCGGGGCGTGGCAGGGCATCTGGTTTAAACTCTACAAGACAAATGGGTTTTATGGAAAAAGAAGCAGATCAACTTTTGCCCAAGAATCACCTCAAAGTGTCAACGAGGTCAATGTTTGTGGCTTTGTGATGTGATATTCCCAGATATCGGTCCAATCGATATCGGTTCAGTTGATATCGGTCCAGTCGATATCGGTCCAGTCGATATCGGTCCAGTCAATATCGGTTCATTCGATATCGGTTCATTTGCCTCATTTGGTCGATAAACTGCTGCAGTCAGATGATTTACTGGACGACATTTGCCCAAAACGTGTCATATTATTAAACTTGTATTTCTATAAAGTCGTTCTGTTATAAAACACTTTTGGATCATTTTTATTTTCCTCTCTGTGTTTTAAATAAATAAATAAAATAAATACTATCTCCAGCCTCTGCTCTGGTATCGGTTGATATCGGGGATTGACTGATGCTTAAAGACAAAGTATCGGTGTCGAAACAGAAAATCCAAATTGGTGCATCTACATCTGACATTAGATTTATGTTTGTGCTGCAGATTCAGATCAACGTTCTGTGATATTTAACATTTAATATTTAACACAGATGGAGTTAAAATGAATATTGTTTAAATGTAGATTCTTGTGACACAGTGAGTTCTTGAGTTTAGTCTTTAATAGAAATAATCAGATTTCGTGTATTTCTTGATGAAGCACATGTGTGTCAAACTCAAGGCCCATGGGCCAAATGTGGCCCACGACAAAGTCATTAAAAGGTCTGACTGTCTGAAAATATCAGTTTATCAGGAGATACACATTTTTACCCATCTATGCAAATCCATCTGGAATATTTGGAGTATGACATCATCACGCTCTCGAACCTGAAAACCTCCCGTTGGTTGGTCTCAGAGCTGAACCTGAGCAAACCTCTGTCCACAGACGCTTCTAGACGCATCATTAGTTTGTACGAGCCAAAGGAGCAGAGCTTTGTACCGACTAATGGATCTGAAAGTAGTTTATTACGAGGTTAAACAGTTTACATTACGGAGCATTATAGAACATTATCGAACATTATCGAACACTTAGAGCTCACGCAGCAGCTGCACAACCGTTTGGATCAATGCAAAATGAGTCTGTCCACGTTTCTTTGTTTTTAAGTAGAGCAAAGTGCGTCGAGATGTTCAGGTGCAGAGAGGCTCTCGCACAGCAGACGTCAGACTGTTTCCATTTTGTTCATCGTAAACACATAATAATAAAAAAAAGTCCAGTCACTTCCTGTTTAAACCTGCACGACTGATAAGCCCCGCCTCTTTTTTGAATAATTACACGTAACGCCAGAACAGCAGAGGGCGATAAGGAAGTGGCTAAAAACTCTGACTTAAAAAAAAAAAAAAACATCACTTAAACAGGAAAAATGCTGACGTCCCCATAAAGACGTCAGGTCCCCGTAACGTCTGTGTGTGCAGGTTTTAGTCCCCACAGTGTGATGAATACACGCTGATGTGGTAATGGTAGGGGGCGGACTTCACACACACACACACACACACACACACACACACACAGTCACATGTGGGCCCTGAGCAGCGGGGCGTGTGATCTAACCCACATCTTCAGGCACATTCAGCCTCATTATGAAACTAACTGGTCTAATCTGACGCCTCAGATCTGCTCCACGTGGAACATCTCAGCACCACAGACTCTGACTCTACTGCAGGTCAAACTGTTAAAAGAGGAATATCTGTGACTTTAAGGGACGATCAAACCCGTCAAATACACAAATACACACAAATACACACACAAACACACACACACCAGTACTACCAGTCCTCTGTTGTCCTCTGTCACTGTCAGACCTCGGGCAAAACACACTGGCCGACTGTGACCTACAAAATACATGTACTACGTCTGGAAAAGAGCTGCATAAGAGCAGTAGTGGTAGTAGTAGTTGTAGTAGTAGTAGTAGTAATAATAGTAGTATTAGTGTGAGCAGTAGTAGTAGTAGTAGTAGTAGTAATAGTAACAGTAGTAGTAGCTGGTGGTAGTAGAAAGTACAAAATACACTTTTTGTGATTACTCTGATAGTGAAGTCCTCATAATGAAGAATAATGTGTCTGCAGAGTCTGTGTTTGTGACGATATGAGGACACTGTAGTGTAAAGCTTCAGTCTGTGTTTGTGACGATATGAGGACACTGTAGCGTGAAGCTTCAGTCTGTGTTTGTGACGATATGAGGACACTGCAGTGTGAAGCTTCAGTCTGTGTTTGTGACGATATGAGGACACTGTAGCGTGAAGCTTTCAGTCTGTGTGTTTGTGACGATATGAGGACACTGCAGTGTGAAGCTTCAGTCTGTGTTTTGTGACGATATGAGGACACTGCAGTGTGAAGCTTCAGTCTGTGTTTGTGACGATATGAGGACACTGCAGTGTGAAGCTTCAGTCTGTGTTTGTGACGATATGAGGACACTGCAGTGTGAAGCTTCAGTCTGTGTTTGTGACAATATGAGGACACTGTAGTGTGAAGCTTCAGTCTGTGTTTGTGACGATATGAGGACATTACAGCGTGAAGCTTCAGTCTGTGTTTGTGACGATATGAGGACACTGCAGTGTGAAGCTTCAGTCTGTGTTTGTGACAATATGAGGACACTGTAGTGTGAAGCTTCAGTCTGTGTTTGTGACAATATGAGGACACTGTAGTGTGAAGCTTCAGTCTGTGTTTGTGACGATATGAGGACACTGTAGTGTGAAGTTTCAGTCTGTGTTTGTGACGATATGAGGACATTACAGCGTGAAGTTTCAGTCTGTGTTTGTGACGATATGAGGACACTGTAGTGTGAAGTTTCAGTCTGTGTTTGTGACGATATCTTTTGTATCTGGTGGTATCTGGGTCCTCACATCGTTACAGACAGTAGTTTTACTTCTCCAGCCAAAGCCAGAATCTGAAAGTAGGTCACAGCTGACGTTATAAACATTTTTATTAGACACAAAGGAAGAATTGAGAGCGGGTTGGACACGGGACAAAGGCTGAGAGAGGAAACGAGGCGATGAGGTCAGAGCCAAAAGCCATGTTTTAGGACCGAGCCGCTCTGCTTCAGTGGGTCATGTGCTTTTGTTTTGGTTCTGTTCTTTTGGTTCTGTTGTTTGGTTGATCAGAAATGGACTAAAACATAAATAACTTCTCTTGAGTACTGCCCTCTAGTGGCGACATTAGACACTGCACTTCCTCATCATGGACCATATTGTTCTGTAAATTTTGTGCAAGCCCAGATAAAATGAATATGTAAAAATATACTTATTCTAAATATTCTAATGTGTTTCTTTTCAAATGGACATAAATAAACTCGGCATATATCTGTTTTTGTAGAGCGCATCTTCGAGGATCATGAGAACCTGGTTGAGAACTTGCTGAACTGGACCAGAGACAGTCAGAACCGGCTGATGTTTACAGAACGGATCGAGAAGTACGCCGTGTTCAAAAACCCCCAGGTACAAAACTCACTTATGTAACATCACACCACATCGATCATAGACGGTTTATATAAATGCAAATGCTAGCCAACATCCTCGCTCCTGATTGGCTCGTTGGTTGCTATGATCCAAATTCCAGTCCGCTGTTCTAATACGATCTGTTTGTTCGCTCTGAAGAACTATTTGCTGGGGCGTAAGGAGACGTGTGAGATGACTGAAAGGAACAAAGAAGCTCTCCTGGAGGTAAAGTGTTTTTTTCACTGTCAGACGTGAGAGTCGATGCTCAGATGAGTGAAAAAACGAGTGTGATTCGTCTTTGTGCTGTAGGAGTGTTTCGGAGGAACCTCGGTGTCTGTTCCTGAGATGGAGGGAGTTCTGTGGCTCAAAGAAGACGGCAAGAAATCATGGAAGAAGAGATACTTCCTGCTGAGGGCGTCTGGTATTTACTACGTCCCCAAAGGAAAGGCCAAGGTCAGTGTGGAGATGGACCTACACGACCTACTACACGACCTACACGACCTACTACCTACACGACCTACTACTACACGACCTACACGACCTACTACATGACCTACTACTACACGACCTATAAGACCTACTACTACACGATCTACTACTACACGACCTACATGACCTACTACACGACTACTACTACTACACACGACTACTACTACACGACCTACTACTACACGACCTACTACTACACGACCTACACGATCTACTACTACACGACCTACAAGACCTACTACTACATGACCTACACGATCTACTACTACATGACCTACTACTACATGACCTACACGACCAACTACTACACGACCTACACGACCTACAAGACCTACTACTACACGACCTACTACTACACGACCTACTACTACACGACCTACAAGACCTACTACTACATGACCTACACGATCTACTACTACAGGACCTACTACTACATGACCTACACGACCTACTACTACACGACCTACTACTACACGACCTACTACTACATGACCTACAGAATCATACTACACAACCTACAGGCTCCTACTACAGGACCTACAGGGTAGGGTTGTAGTACCGGGTTGTAGTACTGGGTTGTAGTACTGTGTTGTAGTAGTGGGTTGTAGTACTAGGTTGTAGTAGTACCAGGTTGTAGTACAGGGTTATAGTACTGTGTTGTAGTACCATGTTGTACCTCTGGGTTGTACCTCTGGGTTGTAGTACTCTTGTGTACTGATGTACTTTTCCTTCTCCAGGCGTCCAGAGACCTGGTTTGCTTCCTGCAGTTGGACCATGTGAACGTGTACTACGGCCAGGACTACAAGAGCAAGTACAAGGCTCCCACAGACTACTGCATGGTCCTCAAGGTACTGCACTTTAAATACTGGTGACGTACTGCCCCCTGGTGGTGATGCAGGAGCAGAGCGGCTGGAGCCATGTCCAGCATTTTGAATATTATTCTGAGACCATTTAAAATAATTATCTAGTCATCTAATTTAAAAATACACAGGCTTTTTTAGACTTTAAATTTAAAGTTTTATTCTTCACGCTCATTTTCAAATTTAAATAAGAAATTAGATAAAACAAAAGAACCAAAGAGAAACGTCTTTTAGGTTCTGTTAGTTTAATAAAAAAAAAAAATAATAGTGATGCACTGAAGCTTTTTCAGTTTCCTATAAAATCAAAATCAGTTTCGATACTGAGCTTGATTCTACAGGTTTAAGTATCGGCCGATACTCGATATGAACCGATACCAGAGCAGAGACTGAAAACAGCATTTATTTAATTTAAACACAAATAAAATGAGACAGAACTGCTCCAAATGTGTTATGTAACTGTTATTTATCTCAAGTCACGACAGAACGACTTTGTGTAAATAGATATTCTAATGTTTTGAGACTTTATGGGTCAAATATGACCCGTAAACAGCCTCATTTCATCATTTACACATCCAGCCCACAGACTGTACATATAAATGGAGCTAGCTAACGCTCTAGCCCCTGCGCTCCGATAAAACAATAATGTGACACTTGTTTTTGTCCAGCACCCTCAGATCCAGAAGAAGTCTCAGTACATAAAGTACCTCTGCTGCGACGACGTCCGGACCCTCCAGCAGTGGATCAACAGTATCCGCATCGCCAAGGTCAAAGTTCACATTATGTTTTAATTGTAAAGTGACACGACGCTGCTTCTGTGTTTAAACTGTGGTGTTTGTTTTCCTGTAGTACGGGAAACAGCTGTACATAAACTACCAGGAGGCCGTGCGGCGGTCCGAGGCGGCGTACGACTGGTCTTCCCTGTCGTCGTCTTCTATCAAGTCAGGATCCAGCTCTTCAAGCCTTCCAGGTCTGACTCGAGTTTATTTATGTAATGTGTAAAAATACTTCACAAAAGACACAAAACAGTATCTTAGCAGTTACATATTTTTACATTTTATCCATAGACTGTTTATATAAATGGACAGAGCTAACCTGCAGGAAGTGATCATAGGCGCACTTCCTGTTCCATCGACTCGTCATTTTGGTCTTAAATGTTCGTATTAACGTGATCTACATGGTCCTGGGGTTTTTATTTTGAGTTATTTTGAGTTTATTTATTTTTTGTAGTTATCAGGGTTTTTTTTTCCATCTTTTTTTTCAGTTATTTAATTTTTATTTATTTATTTTTTGTTATTTTGAGTAAAAAAATTTTTTATTTATTTATTTTTTTAAGTTATTTTGAGTTGTGTTTTTTGTTTTTTGTGTCCCTTCTCTCTGTCCCTGCTGCTGTCAGACTCATTTTGGTCTTAAATGTTCATATTAAGCCTCTACATGATAATTAAAAAATATATATATATATTTATTTATTTATTAATTTAGTTTATTTTCTTTGTTATTTTGAGGTTGTTTTTTTTATTTTTTTATTTATTTTTTTGTTATTGACAGTTGTTTTTTTTTTTTTTTTGTTTTGGTTTTTTTTTTAAGTTATCGTGAGTTTATTTTGAGTTGGGGGGTTTTTTGTTACTTTGAGTTTATTTTTTGTCTTCTGATAAACTGTGTCTCTCTCTGTCCCTGCTGCTGTCAGACTCATGTTGGTCTTAAATGTTCGTATTAACCCTCTACATGATCCTGGGGTTTTATTTCACGTCTGTGTCTGTAAATCGACATATGAACATTAATAACAGACACATCAGGTCCTTCTTCCCCGACGTCGCTCCTGTTAGCGTTAGCAACAGGTTTGATTGACAGTGTTGCTAAGCGCTCGGTCCCTGTTAAACCAGTGGTGCGGGGGGAAGAGGTGTTCTAGCTAAAAATCCTCCTTAGTTTTCCCTAGTTTGACAATTTTGGTAAAGTTTATAATTGAAACTCCTTGTCGGGATGTTACAGGAAACAAGAGTCAGAGTGTGTTTAATTTATACAATATATTATTTATTTATTAATTTAAACTGTGTTTCTCCAAACTGCCGCTCGACTGGTGTAAAACTATGATCTGAAGTTGTAACAATTCTCCTCTCGTCTCTACTTTTTTTTTTGCAGAATCCCAGTCGAACCACTCCAGCCAGTCGGACAGCGGCGTGTCGGAGCTGGCGTCCTCGAGCCACACCCGCTCCCAGAGCGTGGTCAGCTCCATCTTCTCTGACGCCTGGAGGAGGGGGACTCAGGGGGAGGTGCGTCTCACGTCACTCACCTCCTCACAGCTCCTCACAGCATTTGCCCTGATCCCTGTTTGCTCTCCTGCCAGAGGTCTAAAATGAAGGCACGATTGGGCGTTCCTCTGTGTGCAGGAGGCGGAGGAGGGAGCGGAGGTTAGACAGGAAGTGATGTAACAGGAAGTGATGTAACAGCATGTCAACAGTGAAGCTGCAGCCGAACCGACGAAAACCTCACTTTAACCTCGTTTATGTGCGTCCGAAGAGCGTCGCTGCTCGTCTCCATGGAGATACAAGTTTAATGCCATTCTGTAAAGCAACTGATACTGCAGCTGACGTCGTTAACGTTTACCGGGTTTGTGTGATGCTAACTGTAGGCACTGCTCTGTCTGACGCGTGTTAGACTTTAATGTGAGCTTTATTTTAATCATTAAAAAACTGACTTATCTGAGCTACAACAGGTGATTTGTGCTGTTAAACAAGTCCCTCTCGAATAACATGACAGTCACACGCTAGCTAACATTAGCATTAGCATTAGCATTAGCAAACCAACAGTTTTTCAATCACCTAAACAGAACCATGAATGCTCCATTTCATATTTTTCTTGAGTTTTCAGACAATCTTTAAACCTTTTTGGCAGTGTTTGCTAAAGTGCGCACTGTGCTGCTGAACATTCCGCCCTACACATACACGTAGAACTCCCCCAGCGTGATGTCACTGCAGAGTATCGACCTCACCTCCATGAAGACGAGCAGGTGACGGACCCTGGAGCAGAACGTTCTCTGAACTCGCCTCTCGGGCCGGAGTCAGACGTTTTTCTGTTGAACTCAAACTGTATTAAACCTGATTCTGCTGCAGCTTCACTGTTTCATCTGATTTAACCACGACGTGTGACGCTTTGGAATGTCCTAACAAAAGAGACGCAGACTAACAAAACCTAAACACAAACCGAGTGTGTAACCGAGTACATAGTTTGAGCTGTGGAAATACGACTGCAGTATGTTTGTTACAGAGATCGACCGACGGTTTGGTTTGGTTTTTTTTCATGGCCGATAGTTTAGAATCCTGAGAAACTGATAAACTTGCCGATATTATTGGACCGATATCATAGACTGTAACTATAACTGGACATCACTAACCTGCTAGCGCCGCGTTCCAAACAGGAAGTGATCATGGGCGAACTTCCTGCTCCATCGACTCATTAAAGTGAGTTGTGTTTTCACGTTTTCTGCAGTTTTCAAATAACTCGTCCTGTTCTTTAGGTCAAAACTACATGGAACTCTAAGGCCGATATCCCATACGCCAAAAAGTGCAAATATCGGCCCAATATATCGGTCTGTCTCTAGTTTTGAGCAGCTCTAGAAAAGGTGTATTTTGTATTTTGTGATGGGAGGGGGTTAGACGTGTTTTCTTTGCACTGGTTTGGTTTCCTGCATCTTGTCCTGATTCGATCCTCTTCAGACGATCGCTGCTGCTGCTCGTGTTCGTGTTTTTGTCTGATGTTTGTGACGTTTGTGTTGCGCTCGCTCGTGTTAAAGTCTGACGTTTGTGTTTCAGATGATGAGGATCGACCCGATCAGTAGACCCATCCCGGTGCAGATCCCGACGCTCTCCACGCAGCCGCTGTCCCTGTCCCAGCCCACCACCCCTCGAACCAGCTACACCGAAGAACTCAACTCCGACGAGTCCACCCCGTCTCCCCCGTCGCCGCCGCCCCCTCCGCCTCCGCCCCCCGTGGAGCCCGTGGCGCCCCAGCCGACCCCCGCCTCCTCCTACGTCAAATACAGCACACTGGCTCGACTCCAGAGCCAGAACCAAGCGAGACCCGGCGTGGTCCTCAGCCCCGTGCAAGCGCCGTCAAACAAGTCCAACTACAACACTCTTCCGGCGGGATACAACACCGGAGCGCCGCAGCCTCCGTCACCCCCGCCTCCTCCGCCCCCCACCGCCCCCCGCCCCTGGATCAGCCATGGCGGTGCTCAAGTACGGACCTCCGAGCCCCTCTTCTGGCCTCCCCCCTCCTCCGCCCATAGAGGAGATACCCCAGGAACCCTCCTATCTCCCCCCTCCACCACCAGAGAGTCTCGAGGAGAACGGTCTGCCTCCACCGCCTCCACCTGTGCAAAACTCCTGCGCCCAGCTCTCCAACGCCGGTTTGCAGCAGTTCTTAGCCCAAAAGTTTCCCAACATGGTTTACGATTTCAGCCAAAACGAGGAAAACACGGCACCACCTCCACCCGAGCTGTCACCGACCGGCAACGCTCCCAAATGCAAGACCCTTGTCGCCAAATGCCCCGCCCCCAGCACCTCCAAAAACCTTCACTAGCCCCTTCCCGCCTCAATCCGCTCGCAAACTGTCAGGGCCGGCTTCACTTCCAATGGCCCTGTCCCCGGTGTCCCCCACGCAGCCGTCCAGCACGTCCTTCAAGAAGCAGCAAAGTTTTTCTACTGGACACTCCCCCAATCAGCCTCCGCCCACTCTCCCCAAACAGCACAGCCTGTCCTCCAAAAACCTCACCGCCCTCTCCCCTTCTGCGTCGTCAGCGTCCGTGTCCATCGCGGCCGCTACCTCCTCATTGGTCAAACAGATTGTCAATCAGTTCCCTGGAAACTCCCCGCCTTCCTCTCTGCCGACGTCCAACTCCACTGAGACGTGCAAGTCCGGCGCTCCACAGTCTCCTCCGGCGGTCAAAGCCAAACCAAAATGGCAGCCAGGAGGAGTGGTCCAGTCGCCGGAGTTCCCCCCACCTCCAAACGACAACTTCCCGCCTCCTCCCGCTTCTAACAGCTCGTCAAAAACTGGATCGCCAATAAAGAAGTCGCCCTCCTCTTCCTCCACCGGGTCGAGCAAACGTGGGCCTCCCCCGACTCCACAAAGAGCCTCGTCTATGCGCTCGAACTCAGGGGAAGTGCCAGAAGAACGGCCCAAGAAGGTGGAGAGCCTCGTGAATAAATTTGGAGCTCAAACTGCAACGTCGTCCAGTTCATCATCAGCAACTGGATCTCCCTCGAAGGAGTCGTCTGCTCCGTCAGCTCCGCCCAAACCCGGCAAACTGAACCTGGCCAATCTGCCGTTAGCTCTGCAGGGGATACAGACTGGACAGGCGGAGTTCCCCTCCCCTCCTCCTCCGCCTCCACCCTCTCAGCCGCTGCACATCGACTCCCCCGATTACTTCCCTCCTCCCCCCAGTGACTCTGAGCTGTTCCCGCCTCCGCCGCACCCGTCTGAATTCCACTACCCTCCCAAAGTCGCGGTCGTGAATCCTCAGCCTCAAATGCAGCAGAATCCAGCGTCATGGAAACAAAGCTCTCTGAAAAAAGGTGCAGTACCTCCTCCCACACTGTCGAGGCGCACCAGTAACACGCCCCAGTACGACATGGCGCCGATCTCAGTGCCCCTTTCCCCGCCTCCTATGTCCCAAACCCCGCCTCCTTCCTTAACGTCCTACTCGTCCTCTTCCTCGCCGGTGCCTCCCACTTCTCCTAAATCCGTGGGCCCCGCCTCCCTCGCACTTAAGTCCAACTTCCTCGAAGACCTGAACCGCACCCTGAAGAGGAAGTCCGTTTCTCGTCACGGGTCGCTCACCTCCTCCCACCTCATCACCTCGTCCAAGATGGAGCCCATGGCCACGATGGACGACATGGCGCTGCTCCCGCCTCCTCCGCCCGAGCTCATGCAGCAGCAGCAGGGCGGCCGCGGCCATTCCAAGACTCTGTCCCGCCATCACACGCACTCCCAGTCCGCCAAACACGCTAACATCTCAGGCTATGCAACGCTGCGGAGAGGCCCGCCCCCCGCACCGCCCAAAAGGGACCAAAGCACCAAACTGACCAGCGAATGGTAGAGGCGGACGAGTCTAGAGCGAGGATCCCAAACTGTAACGGCTGTGACGAGACGACGTCGTTGAACCTACAGATTCTGCTACAGGAAGCATCACCCCAACTTTAATTTGAATTGGTTTGTTAAAAATACTCTACCTCTTTGTCAAAACAGGACGAGGGCCAATCAGATCAGTCACATTTCAGCCAATGGGAGCACTGCGATCTCCTCCTCTACACATCGGAGGTTCGGGCGAAGACGCCGGCGAAGTCTAAAGAACTTTTCATGAAACATTTACCAGGAAGTAGCAAACCCAGTCCCCCGATCTTAATCCAAGACGATCTCGTTCCCATTCTTCTCATTATGAATATTACCGATACATGTGTTAATCCAACGAGTAAATCTATATCTGTGTATGTAACATATGTATACAAGCCAGAAATGTCACATACTAAGCTTTTTCACGATGTCTGTGCAGCTTTGCAAATCAAAAGTATAAAACGAGACTTGAACGACAACAGCATCAGAAGCTCGATGTGGTACTGCACGGCGCCGAGATGAAGGGATAAAACGGAAGGAAAACGCCGGGAAGGAACGATGTAAATAAATGAAACTTGAGGAGCGGGACACTCTGAGAAGGAGCATCGCCATTTTTAAACTTTTTGTGTTTTTATATAAGATTATTTAATACTGGAAAGATATTATTATTATTATTTTAAGTTTATAGAGTCAAGACGAATGAGTTTGACTGGATGTGTCCCCTGTTGAAATGAGTCGCCAAACTTAAGCCGTAGTTTGGGTTTGTTTTTTCCATTTGGTTCTATTTATAGTTTGTCTCGATAGTAATAACAGACACTATGCATCGGTTTTTCTCCTTTTGAATCGAGTCCAAGAGTCAAAAAGAACGGACAAACGGCCCTGAAGTGTGTGAGCTCAGCCTTAACATGTCTGTGTGTCTGAACCAGGAGCCTGAGTCCATAGACCGTGTGTACTGTCCACATACAGACTGTGTATATGTGTCTATGGCCGAGTCCTGAGCCGATCGTTCTTCGTTAGATTGAACATCAGTAACTGCACTGAACTCTGTTTGAGCGATCGTCCGTTTTCTACTTAATAAACCATTCACAAGTTTTGTCAGTTTAAAGATTCTTGTGTTTATTTCGTCTCGTTTCATCTGCAGTTTTCAGGTTTTTTCAGGTTGTTCAACGTCGAGTCTGAAACTGTGGCGCCCTCACCAGGCCTGTCAGGGAAACACACTCTGAAGAGAACATTTTGCTGAAGTAAAAACAGATGATAAACCATAAATATTACAACTAAAACAAAACATAAGAGTAACTTAGTATTTTAAATACACAAAATTGTTCAAAAAAAATGAGCTGGAAAAATAAACAGCAAAATGCAACACGTAAAAACGTGCACCGACATGTGTGTTAATAAAACTTTCATCTGGAGTCGTTTTTTTGTGTCTGTAAAGACTTAATGAAGCTCAGAATTAGATTTTCTTCAGCTCAGATCTCCTGGTGGATCAGAACAATCACCTAAAATGTCTCAGTCGTGCAAAGAAAAAGTCAAACCATAAATATTGACCTAAAAAGTTTCCTCTGTTGATTATTGTCGTCTCATTTTATACATGTCACAGGTTAAATATATAAATATAAATATAAGAGTAACTCGTGCAGTGTTTGGGTTCTTCATGTTCACGGATCTAAAACTGTTCATAAAAATCATTTTAACTCCTTAACTCAGGGGCATCAAACTCAAATTCACCACCACCATTAACACACCTCGTTCATTCTACAGTGTGGGTGAAGTGTCTTGCCCGAGGACCCCCCGTCAGGGCCGTCGGGGGACGCTCTGTGGCGTCGTCAGGTTCAAACACGACACATTTGTTTGAGAGTGACTTTATTTCGATTCCCTGCAGCAGGAAACACATAGTTTGGTTTTGGGTTGTGGGTTCCAGTCCCGTTGACAGTAGTGAAGGTCTAAAACATGCACGACGCCGGATCAGGCCCAAAGACACATTTTTACACTGCCACGTCCTCAGTGCGTCAGTGAGAGGGACACATGTGGTTTAGAGGGGGTGAAAAGTGTCTTGCTAAAAGGCACTAAGGCCTGCAGTCCGTCTGACTTCAGTTTCTTGTGTCCTCCTGGTTTAGACAAGAACAGAGTGATATTAATATAAAATCATGTATATTTAGTTTTAGAGACGTCAGGCTCTTTACCAAAACGTTGATCCACTGTGAGTTGCTGTAAATATAAAGTGACTTTCTGTCCGTCCTCAGAACCATCACGTTCTCCGAGCGCAGCCTCCGCATCTGCTTCTCTCCATCAGCCACGAAAATCTGAACAAAACAAATGATGTGAGTTAAAGCTACGTGTGACCACCAGGGGGCGATGTTACACTACACAAACCCACCACTGAACAGAACCTCATCATCATTTTTATCATGTTACTTTTTCTTTAATCTGCTGGGACATTTTTGGTTATTTTTTGACTAAATGATCAGATTTAAGTGTTTTTTCTGCTGTTGATTTAATGCAGCTCATGATTTTGAACAATATTGTGGATTTAGAATAGTTTTTGTTTTAAATCTGCTCTGGGGTTTTGTGTCAGCGGCAAAAATGAGGTGTGTGTTCTGCGTCCTGATTGGCTAAGAGACTGTAGACCATTGTGTTCTGCGTCCTGATTGGCTAAGGGACTGTAGACCATTGTGTTCTGCGTCCTGATTGGCTGAGACTGTAGACCATTGTGTTCTGGTCCTGATTGGCTGAGGGACTGTAGACCATTGTGTTTCTGCGTCCTGATTGGCTGAGGGACTGTAGACCATTGTGTTCTGCGTCCTGATTGGCTGAGGGACTGTAGACCATTGTGTTCTGCGTCCTGATTGGCTGGTGTGAGAAAAGTGTATAAAGTGTGTGGTGAGGGGTTTTACAGACAAGAAACAGAGAGAATAATATACACGGCCGACTCCCACAAAACGAGAGAGTGTTTCCTTCAGTGAATGTAAAAGACTGTGTCACGACAGATCTACATAAATCCGAAGTGAACACGTCGTCTTCTCACAGTAAAGGTTTTTACTGATGAAACCCCAAACTCGGCCTGAGCCTCAGACTCACACTCTGGACTCGGTTGTCGTCGAGGGGCCGGGACGAGGAGCAGTTGCATTGGGCTGGAGCTCCTGGTTCTCCTGGAGCTCCGGGACGTCCCGGCAGCACATGGACTTCAACAAACACAAAACACACACCGGGACACGATCAGGGACAGAGCCTGAGACTCACAGAGATTTAAAACAACACTGTGGATTTAAAACATCAATTATAATTATTTAAAACCAAATCAAACTGTACCAAACATTTACACTGTGGCATCGTTATGGATTTGGGTTTTAAAAAGTTAAACAGCAGCAGTGGAACATAACGAAGTAAAAGTAGGAAAATAAAGTGTATTTAAGTATCTGCTTTATGTATCTGAAGTACATTTCACAGTGTGTACTTTAACTTTTACTTGAGTACATTTAGAGCAGTATCTGTACTTTTACTCCACAACATTCTTAAACAGGACTGAAAAGTTAAAAGTATTTTTATTCTTGTGTGAAGCTGCTGAAAAGTCTGAGGTTTATTTTTAACACGATCAGAATTTGAACTAAACTAAAACAGACAAATAAAAACAAAATTCAGCTCAAAACTTTATCAAAATCACCACATTTGAAGATTTATAAGACTCGAAATCTGTGAGAAATACTTTCAAGTACATTTTTAAATAGGTACTTTTACTTTTACTTAAGTAGATTTTTTCATATGATACTTTTACTTGAGTATTTCTTTGCTCCAGTATCTGTACTTTTACTTAAGTCACAAAACCAAGTACTTCTGCACCATCTTCTCTGGTTAAAAGTCACATTTATATATATTATTTATTATTATTATTTTTTATTTTTTTATGTATGTATATATTATATATATATATATATATATATATATATATATATATATATATATATATATATATTTTTTATATATATTTTTTTTTTTTTTTTTTTTTTTTTTTTTTTATTATTTTTAATTTATTTATTTAGGTATTTATTTAAATATCTCTTTTCCACCTTAAAGGAGCTTTGGAGCCGTGAGCCTTGGGGTCAAAGGTCAAACACTCACCTTGTCCCGGGCTTCCAGACACCCCCGGTGTCCCATGATGCCCGGCGGCTCCGGCGTAGCCCGTCTCTCCCACGGGCCCCCGGGAGCCTTTAGGCCCCTGGAGACACGACAGTTTAGTTTTGGAAAATCTCATTTTTAAAGTCATGATACTGAAATAATGGCAGAGACAAAATGAGCCACAGTGAGCCGTAAAGAGCCGTAAAGAGCCGTAAAGGGCAGTTAAGAGCCGTAAAGAGCCTACCACGGCTCCTCTGTTCCCCGTCGCTCCCATGATGCCCTGCTCTCCTCTGGGGCCCGTGTCGCCCTTCAGTCCCGAGTCGCCCTGAAACAGAGAGACTCAAATGAAGCGTTTTTATGTTTATCAGAAAAGTTTAGTTTGAAAAGATTTACCTTCAGTCCAGGAGCCCCAGGGACGCCTCCCACCCCCTAAAGACAAGAGACAGACAGAGACAGGGACAGAGACGAGGACAGAGACAGAGACACACAAAAAGACAGAGAAGGACAGAGACACTTCACTGTAAAAATAATAAATCCTCATGTACCTTTTCTCCAGTTGGACCCGTGTGTCCTTTGGGTCCCACGTCCCCCTGAGGACAAGAGGACATGAAGACGAGACTTTCACAGCACGAACGATTCACAGACGACAGACTGTCCGTGTAAATACCTTAAAGCCCTTCCGTCCCTTCAGGCCCTGTCAGAAATAAATCGTTCAAAAACTCAAATGTTTCACTTGAACCTGAAAAACCCGAGATTCTCCGAGACCTTTATCATCCCTGGAGTCCCGATGTCCCCGTACAGACCCCTCCAGCCCCGCTCGCCTTTGTCCCCCTGAAACACAAACACTCACTAAAACCGCACAAAAAACACTCTGTAAAACACAAAAAACACTCTGTAAAACACAAAAAACACTCTGTCAAACACAAAAAACACTCTGTCAAACACAAAAACACTCTGTAAAACTCTGTAAAACACAAAAAACACTCTGTAAAACACAAAACCCCTGTGTGCGGCGGGTTTCACCTTCGGCCCCGTGTCTCCCATCGGCCCCTGAGGTCCTGGTTCTCCTTCAGGGCCCGGGACGCCCGGGTCTCCCTGAAACAACCACAACGTTTCATCAAACCAGGGAACAATCAAAGAACGATTTCAACATGGTGCTGAGGAGGAGGTGCTGAGGAGGAGGTACTGAGGAGCTGAGGAGGTGTGGAGATGCAGGGGAGGTGCTGGAGGCGTGCCGGGAAGTGCTGGGGAGCTGCTGGGGAGCTGCTGAGAAGGTGCAGAGGTGCTGGTGGAGGTGTTGAGGAGGTATTGAGGAGAAGCTGAGGTGCTGAGGAGGTGCTGCGGACGTGTGGAGGTGTTGAGGAGGTGTTGAGGAGGTGCTGGGGCACAGGCTGAAGCTCCATACATCTGCATTGAGAGTTTAAATAAGAGACTGGGGGCTGGTTGATAAAGAGGAGGTGCAGTGAGCAGCAGCAGAGGAGTAACAGGAGGAGGTGCAGCAGCAGCAGGAGGAGTAACAGGAGGAGGAACAGGAGGAGGTGCAGCAGCAGCAGAGGAGGAGTAACAGGAGGAGTAACAAGAGGAGGAGCAGCAGAGGAGGAGGAGTAACAGGGGAGGAGAGGAGGAGCAGGAGGAGTAACAGGAGGAGGTGGTGAGGAGCAGGTCGACTCTGGAGGAGCAGAGGGAGCTCCTCCAGGATTTACACCAGCTCCAAACAAACAAACACTGGCTGAAACTGACTTTACCTTGGGCCCTCGGACTCCTCTGCAGCCCTGACAACGACACGAGGTCAGAGGTCAGAGGTCAGAGGTCAGAGGTCAGGGGTCAGGGGTCAGGGGTCAGGGGTCAGGCTCATGTTTCAGGGGGATGTTGAGGTGAAGCTCGTACCTTGTCTCCTTTCGGTCCTGTGATGTGTTCAGTTATGTCGACCTGGAAGAAAAAGATTCTAGTTACACAAAAAGAAAGTTTAGACACGTCCCCTCAGACGTTTGGACACGCCCCCTCTCACGTTTGGACACACCCCTCTCAAACATTTGGACATGCCCCCTCTCAAACATTTGGACACACCCCCTCTTAAACATTTGGACACGCCCCTCTCACGTTTGGACACGCCTCCTCTCAAACATTTGGACACACCCTTCTCAAACATTTGGACACGCCCCTCTCAGACGTTTGGCCCCTCTCAGACACGGACCGCCTCTCTCAGACGTTTGGACACGCCCTCTCTCAGACATTTGGACACGCCCCTCTCAGACATTTGGACACACCCTTCTCAACGTTTGGACACGCCCCTCTCAGACGTTTAAACACGCCCCTCTCAGACATTTGGACACGCCCCTCTCAGACGTTTGGACACGCCCCTCTCAAACATTTGGACACGCCCCTCTCAGACGTTTGGACACGCCCCTCTCAGACATTTGGACACGCCCCTCTCACGTTTGGACACACCCCTCTCTAAAATGTCGTAAAAACAGACAAATATCTGAAGTGAGACGTGTAGAATTATGTAGAAAAAAAACCTTTAAACTCAAACCACAAACCGTCGGGTCTGAGGGCAAACGCTCTACCGCCTGAGCCACCGTCTCCGTCCTTTGTTTTGTCGAAAAACATGAATTCGATATCTCACTTTTGTCTTTCCCTCGTGATTCCGTACGTCTCATTTCATATTTCTGTCGTCTTTGGCCTGTAATAATCCACAGTGCGGCATTAACCTCGTCTAAAGCCAAACTGCGGAAAACGGCTCCAGCTCCACAAACAGACAAACAGAAGTTCCACAAAAAGTTCCACAGTGCGGCTTTAAAACAAGACGAGCTCGTACCAGCAGCTCGTGTTTCCGTTTGACGGAGGGGAACATGGGAGGAGGAAGAGGAGGAGGGATGAAGAGCTTGCACTTCCGCGGAGACCATCGACTCGCCGGAAATCCTGCGGACGGAGGGAAAGAGGCGGTTACAATGACGACGGACACACCCCCCCCTCAGGTTAACGGAGGTACTGCAGCCGGACTCACTGCGCGGGACAGAGGCGGCCGCCACATGAGGGCAGCAGAGAGCGACGGCCCAGCCCACGAGCAGAGGAGCGAACATGACCCGCCACAGACTGAAACACAACAGTACAACAAATACTTCTGAGTACTTCTCTTAAATACTTTTCAGCAGAGGGAAAGTATCAGGAGATAAATCTGCGGCAAATCCTCTTTTATTTTGTGAGATTCATGAATTTGTACAAAGAAAGAAAAGAAAGAAAAGAAAGAAAAGAATCCACGGCTCCCGTCGGCCGTGGAGGATGAAGTAAAAGTACACACACAGAAGTACAAAGTTACTCAAGTAAAAGTAAAAGTATCACATGAAAAATCGACTAAGTTCAGATTTAAAAATGTACTTTAAGAGTAAAAAGTAAAAGTATTTCACACATTTGTTAGTGTTAAATTTAGTGAAAAAAAAACAAAAACTGGACCAAGAAGAATCAGATTTTTCATTTTTTTCTGAATTTTCTGTGTTTTATTTTTGTTTGGCTCAAAGTCGAAGCTCAAACTCAAACTTTATTCAGGATGTTTCACGAACAAAACGTCTCAGATTATATGAAAAGCACTTTTACTTTTACTGCAGTGGAGTAGAAAGTACAGATACTGCTCTCAAATGTACTTGAGTAAAAGTATACCCTGTAAAATGTACTTAAGTAAAGTACAGATACATAAAAAGTACAGTACTTTTACTTTACTTCTTGTACTTCGTTCGACTCAGGACCAGAAACATCGTCTGTTTTTTTATTTATTTTTTCTATTTTTTTCATTTTATAAACACAAAAAATGTCAAAATATATGAAGTAAGAAACATGGAATTATGCAGAAAAAAAGTGACAGTAAATGTAGTGATACTGAAAAAAAATAAATAAATAAACAAAAAACAGTACCAATACCAATGAGGTTTTTTGGGGGGTTTTTTGTAGGTTTTTTTTTTTTTTTTTTTTTTTTGTATTAATTTTTATTTTAGTATTTTTTGTTTTTATTTATTTATTTATTTTTTGCTTTGTTGAGTGTTTTGAGGATTTGAACAATAATATAAATATAAAAAATATATATTTAGACATTTTTTTTATGATTCCATGTTTCTTATTTTATATTTAATGTCTTCTGAGTCCAGACTTTTGCCTCGTCGTGCAGATTATGTCAGAGCTCGTTCAAACACACTGTATAAACACAGGTGACGTGTCTTGCTCAAGGACACAACAGCAGATCACAACAGGCAGAGCTGGAATCAAGCCCCCAACCCGCAGCGTGTCCTGTAACAGTCTGATATTTAGGAAACAAGTCAGACTAAGTGTTTTCTAGAATGTGCTCGGTTAAATTTAGGCTGAGTTCTTCTCTCAAACTGAAAAGACTCTGCTCCACCTCGTGATGTCATCGTGTGGTGATACAGGAAGTGCTCCACCGTGTTTTTAAACTCCACACACCTTCATTTCTAGAATCATTTGGATCATTTCAGCCTCTGGAATTGGTGCCAGTCTGTGCAGAGCTAAAGGTAAAAGGAGCTGTTCACTTAAACTACCACTTCATGACATCACAAGGTGGAACGGAGCGTTTTAAGCTTTGGAGATGTGAGGTTTAATCCACGTTCAAACGCTGTTACCTCCTCAAAAACACACCAGGAGTCTACAAGAGTCCATTTTGTGAGCTGCAGGAGCTTTAAACAAACAGAAGGAGCAGGTTTAGAGGAGACGAGTGAACAGATCAAACTCAGTCTCACACATTCGTACATTTCTATATTTAAAGGTGTTTTCTTACCTCGGACGTGCCTCCACACAGCGGCTGGCCGGTCCTGCAGTGCTGCTCCTGGTCCAAAGTGCTGGGCTTGCACACTCTGCCAGCTCCAAGTTCTCTGTGGGCTGTGGAAAAGCGGCGCAGTGTCTGGCAGCGCTCTGCAGAAATAATCAGATAATTACCTTTACACTGAGCCAAACAGAAGCGCCAGAGACACTGGAATCAGTCAAGTATCTGCTCCTACTGTACTTCCATTAAACCACCGGCACCAGGCCAAACCCAGCTCCAAACCAGCTCCAGAACTAAAAGGGTTTGTCCCATCGATACAAGAACCAGCCCCGAGAGGAAGGTTCAAACTGATCAATACAGACCATCAATCAGTCCTGGATCTGACCCGGAGAAACAAACTCCAGCTCCACGTTTAATTACACTAAGTACAGAAATGTGCAAAACCAGCGACTTTTACACCGTGAGAACAAACAGTGACAAGGATGAGGAAGGTTTAATGAGCAGCTCGTTCAGACGACAGGGATTCAGGTTCAGATTTTCATGTTTGAAGTAAAAGTTAGAGTCAGAGATGGTTCAAATCCCACAAACTAAATCTGACCGACAACCTTCAGATCAGTGAGAAAAACAAACACTCGACCAACGGAGCCACTGTCGCCTGAACCTCCAGTACAAATAATGAAAAATGAAAGTTTAACGTGGATTTTAAGAGTCAAAAAAAACAAACGTCTTTTATTGAAATATTTAATAGTTTAAAATCCTGAAGCAGCAAAATCTACAGCTGTGACAGTAAAAAGACAAACAGGTTTAAGAGCATTTACATTCAGACAGCGACACGCGTGTTCACGTCTGTGTACATGTGTGTGTTCACATGTGTGTACGTGTACACGTGTACACACATGTGAACACACACAGGGAGCAGGTGAAGTCATTATGTACAGTTTAAATGAGTTTACATGAGTTTAAAGGAGTTTACACATTTATTCCATCATTTGTGGTTTTTCTTATAAAATGTCACTGTTCAAATTCGTATTAAAATATCAAACACAATCCGCTGTGCTTCAGTTAATTTCTACAAAAATATTCATCTTTTTACCCAAATAAAAATTCAATATTACCTAAAAAAGTTTAAACGAGCAGATCCTAAGGAGCTGGAAATAGAAAATGGATGAAGACAGATGTGCCTCAGTGATCATTTGAATAAAAGTGGTTTTATAGTTTTATTGTCTGGACAGACGCGAGTGCAGCTCCTGCACCACGGCCTTCATCATGACACTGAGCCGCTCGTGAACCACGAGGAGCTGCTGAGGAGAGCAGCGGCTCAGAGCCGCCAGGCTGCTCCTGCTCTGGAGGAGCTCCAGCCCAGAGACCAGGTCCAGACCCGGGTCTTCAGAGGTGTGAGGGTCAGAGGTCAGAGGGGCGGGGGCAGGGTGGGTGTGGCTGGACTCAAACACGAGGCCCGGGTCTTCGGCGCTCTGAGGGGCCGAGGGGTCGGGCTCAGGACCGTCCTGCTCCATCTTCTCAGCAGCAGCGTGAAACTCCAGCTCTGAGGCTAAAGAGACACAGGTTTGAAATGAGACCGAGATGAGATTCTTCCAGCAGAAAGAACACGAGACACGTGATCAGGTCAATATGAAACGGCTCTGTCCATCTGTAAATATGTGTTTTATAGTGTAACATTAACCTTTGACCTGCAGCGTCTGCAGATGAAGTTTTTCTCTTCATGATTCAGAAGATTTGATTTTCCAAGACCATATAAATTCAATGCATCAAATGCCTGAAGATCATTGACATAAACTATTTTTACAGTTTATTTAAGAAAAGACGGGACGAGTGAAGTTTTTCTCTTCAAACAAAAAAACAGAAAACATTCAGAGCTGAGATTTGATTTTTAAGTCACTAATTGACCAAAAAGTAGGTAGGTAAGAGGTTATCTCAGACAAACCTAATGTGTCTGAAGTGTGAAGTGTTTTCTGGTCCTCGTCCTGGTTTCGGGCGGCGCTGGTCTCGTCCACTTCAGACGTCATCAGCTCCGTCTCATCAAAACTCTTCAGCTCGTCTCCACCTCGGCCTTTGCGCTGCAGGAGAACAGCTGGTGTCAGACACAGATCACTGGATTTATTTGAATGTTTCGTTTTACAAACCTGCTGCTCGTAGATTTTCAGAGCCTTCTTCACGTTGGAGATTTTTGGAGATCGAATGGGCAGAACTTTGACTTCAGTCGGTGTGAGAGCGCTCAGGTCACCAACCGTTTTGATGTTTCTGGCTCGAACTATTTGTCCAAAACCTCGGGACCTGAAAAATAAACAGATGCACAGGAGTTAAATAAAGTAAGTCCATATTGTTCTAGTTTATACAGTCTATGCACTGACCACACGGTGGAGGCGATCCGGGGCAGCACCGCCTCCACAGGAGCCGTGCAGCCGACCAGAGCAGGGTAAATACAGTCTTTAGACACAGGACGAGGCTCTTGACCCATTTCAGAAATCTAAAATTGAAAACAGACAAAAGTCACTGGGTTTGTGCTGATAAAGTGATAAATGCTTCAGTCACGTGGGTAATACCAGGCACTTCTTGGAGCTCTTGTATCCTGGACTGTTCAGATTTCTGGGACTCAAGGTGATCAAACCTTTCGTAGGTGTAGTGACAAACTGAAAGACAGAGAGCAGACGTTTTGAAATCAAGTCTTTCCCGTTGCTGCTGTAGGACACGTCAGCTGTTCTTACTTTGGGCTGA
Organism: Periophthalmus modestus; assembly: GCA_019594935.1. NCBI lineage: Eukaryota > Metazoa > Chordata > Actinopteri > Gobiiformes > Gobiidae > Periophthalmus > Periophthalmus modestus. The sequence goes on along the minus strand of JAIEZT010000009.1, from coordinate 30,307,513 downwards.
GGGATGCTGCCGACGCCCATCTTGGTTCTTCTGGGGGAGCTGGTTCTGAGAGCAGGACTGCGGCGGTCGATGTCGTCGGCCAGCTCCTGGTGCTGGATCGGATCCGCAAACGACACTCTTCTGGACTAAAAGGCAACATATAGTTAATTTATTTAACCGGAAACTGATATTCTACACAAAATGGAGGTGTTTACCTTGACCAGGGGTGAGGGAGTTTCCACCTCCAGCGCCCTCTTCTGGGCTTTCTTGAGAATGCTGGTGGATGGTGACGCTGTGGGAGACCACGTTCCTTTGGTCAGGCTGCTCGGGCTCTGTCCCGCCTCCGTCCCCGCGGCTGTCCCCGGGTCCGTCTGCTTCACGGGGGAGGCTGGGAGCACATTGTCTTCAGCAGCAGAGCACGCCTCCCCTTCAGCATCTGTCGTTTGTGTCATTTTCAGCCCCTCAGACGGGTGTTCCACATGGTCCTCGGGCTTCTCCTCGGACGTCTCACCCTCCACGACCTCGGCATTGTCTTCAGAGTTGTGGTGAATGGGTGTAGTGCCTTCACTGGCCTCTAGGGGTTGGTCTTGTGGCCCTTCTGTTGTTGCGGTCTCCTCCTCCTTTGACAGCTCCTCTGCAGCGGGGTCAGAGGGCGTCTCCAAAGGTTCAGTTATTTGCATCTGTGTTTCTGCATCTTGAGGCTCATTTTGGGAACTGCAGCTTTGAGAATCGACTTGTGCTTCAGAGACATCACTGACCTCATCCTTCTCATTTACATCTTCAAGAACTTTGCGTCTTCGGCTTGTGAACAATCAGTCGGACATTTTTCAAGTTCTTTTTCAAGCTCGACTTTGACCGCAGATAAAACGGGTTCTGGTGTGGCGCTGGGGCTCGGCTGGACGTCGCCGTCTATCTTTTTCAACACGACCACGACCTGCGAGTCTGGCGACGACTGAAGGGAACCGTTTGTATTTGGTTCAACCTTTGCAGTTTCAGTTTTTTGCTTCACTTCGTCCTTCTTTTCAGGTGATACTTTGCTCTTACGTCTTCCCACCGGTCGAGTTTCTTTCTCAGACTGTGACTCCGAGTCGCTTTGCCTCATCTCTCTTGAACTCCTCCTTCGTGCAGGTTTCTCTATGGAGTCCTGGGAACCACTGAAGTGTTTCCTCTTTTTCCCAGGGCCAGTTTGACTCGACTCCTTCTCCACTTGAGACCTTGTCCTCCGTCTGTCTTTGGTTTCTTCCTCCGCACATTGGCTTCTTGTGTAAGGTTTAACTTGGACGGGGCTCGACTTTTGGGAGTCTGGTTTGACATCCTCGGCAGAGCGTCTTCTTTTGAGCTGTGCAAATTTCTCATCGCGCTCTCCGGGATCTTCTCCGGGAAGTAGGGGCCGAATCCCTCTGACGGCTCGATCGTCTCGGCTCTCCCTGAGATAACTGAGAGTCACCATCTGATTCTTCCTCGTCTTTTGAGGACTGGCTTTCCTGAGAGCTGGATTTTTCTTTAGTTGGAGAATCAACTGGAGAATCAGCTGCTGTTTCTGTTGGCGTTTCCTTTTTCGTTGACGTTTCGGTTTCCTTTTCAGTCGCCTTTTCAGTCGGCGCCTCCTTCCCCGTCGGCGCTTCCTTCCCCGTCGGCGCTTCCTTCCCCGTCGGCGCTTCCTTCCCCGTCGGCGCCTCCTTCCCGTCGGCGCCTCCTTCCCCGTCGCCGCCTCCTTCCCCGTCGCCGCCTCCTTCCCCGTCGCCGCCTCCTTCCCCGTCGCCGCCTCCTTCCCCGTCGCCGCCTCCTTCCCCGTCGGCGTCTCAGCTTGTGTTTCCGCTTGCGTGTCTGGGATCATGTCCTCGTCCTCAGTGGTGTCACTCGGAAGTCTGTCCGTCAGCTTCACTCCTTTAATTTCTCTCCCGTCTTTCGGCAGACGAGGAGACTCTGGTGTGCCGTCGATCGAGGTTTTTGCCTTCTCTGTTTGAGAGTTTTGTGAGTTCAAACTGTCTGTTGTGGAGGGAGTAGAGGGAGAAATCTTTTGGCTGTTTGACGTTTTAACCTTTGACCCTGTGAATACACTGCTGGAGCTCGAGGGTTTGCCTTCTCCGTACTGCTCCAGAGTGATGAAGGGCTGACGTCTGCTTTTCTGTGGAGTACCCGATACCATCTGTGACGCTGGTGGACTGGCGTGAGCTTGTGAGTGAGCGTCTTTATTTGTTTCTTCATTCTGGACCGCCTCCTCCATCGACACATCTGTGGACTCGGGGACAACCTCGTCCTGCTGGTCACATGACTTCTGCTCTTCTGCTTTTGGACTAACAAAGTCCTGGGTCTCCTCTGCCACAGCTTCAGTCGTTTTCCCATCTTCATTTGTCGGCTCGGCTGTAGAAGGCTAAAAAACACAAGGAAACCATCAGAGGCTGAGTACAGGAAATTCTTGGGAGACGCCCGCCCCCCACACGACCCGTTTAGTCCGACCCAAACACGCTGGAACCATTAAACAGAAAACAACAAAATGACCTTTACTCACGGCACCGTCAATGTGCAACGACTGGAGGGAGAAAAATGACAAAACAACAAATATTTACAACATTTGTGCCAAATACCTTGACAGACGCCTCCTCTTCTTTGGCAACTTCAGCCTTTTGCTCTGACGGCAAAGTGTCTCTGAAAACAACAGAAGTCGTTGAATGTCATGAGGTTTATAGAAGAATCCAGGTGAATGTGAAGAGCTTCATCTTACACTGAGTCCTGGCTCTGTGTGAACTGTGTGAACGCTGTGCTGTCCAAAGACGCGTCCAGGTTGTTGTACATGGCGGGAATGTCCACCCTGGAATTTAGAAAACGACACATAGAAAAACTACGTTTCATTTGTTTGAATGAAAAGTGAATCTGACCTTTTAGTTCTCTTCACTTCCTTCTGATGTTCAGTCAAAACTCGCTCCTTTGTCTCTGGAGGAATGAACACGAAGTCCACAGACGCCTCCTCCTCCAGGACGCTTCGGCGAGGAGCTTTGGGAGAGCCGAAGTCCAGCTTCGTCTGAGAGGAAACATGAAAGGTTTATAGACGAGAGATTGAAACTCTTGTAAAACGGGCACAGATCAGAAACTGGGGAAATGGTTTAGGACTCACAGAAACTAGTTTTGACGTTTTGCTGGAGGTTCGATCCTTCGCCTCAGGCGTTTTCCCCAAAAGTGAATCCCTCTTCCCCACAGAGATGGGAATCCCACTGAGTTTTGTTTCTAGCTGAGAACATTCGGACTGGAAAAACAAAATGACAAATTAAAACAAGCAGCGACGATGGTCCTCGCCCTGTGCACATCCCGCCCACGCCCCAGACTCTCACTACGTCACTTTGTCACTGACTCGGGCCAATTAGTCCAAAATGTTGTGAGGGGAAAAAATGTGAGTAACAGAAAAAACAACTCACCGAGTCCTGCCCACTGAGGTCGTCAGGGACACTGACCACTTCAAAACCAGGAAGGATGATGGGAGTTTTCTGCTTCACCTGACTCAGAACAGTCCTGTAATAACACCACAGATGAGCATCTCTCAGGTCGTTTTAACTTCACCAGCACAAGTTCACTCACCTGAGCTCCTCCGGGTAAACGAGGCTGACGGAGTTTGCGAAGGAAGCGTTCCAGAAGTGTGTGACCGTGGTCCTCAGGTGCTTGTTTTTGTGAGAGAAGAGGACACACAGCAGAGGACACAGCAGCTCCAGCAGCTCAGAGTTAAAGGCCAGAGTGGAACGAGACTGTAGGGAGCTCAGGGCCTCAGAGATGAACTTCTCCAACTGAAGACAACAAAAAGTAACTTTGAAATCTGTTGTTTAGTGGATGAAAGCTCCTGAATGTGAGACTCACTTTAGTCACAAACTGTGAGCTGAACGTGGCGGGTTCAGTCGCCGTCTGTCTGTAGAGTCGTGTGAGCGGCTGAACCACAGCCGACAGCAGCTCGTGCACTGCATTGGCCAGAACCAGGTTTGAGAAGAGAGTGGACAGGACGGACACGAGCGCGGCGCCTGGGGCCTCAGACGAGACGCCGTGGGCCTCAGACGAGGCGCCACATTCGTCCAAAAACACGTTTAGACACTGAACCACCAGAGCCTGAAACGTGGACAGGTTTCCCAAAACCTTGTTTCTCTTTTTCATCCAGTTCACTGGAGTATGAGGAGCTGAACAGACAACAACACTAAATAAATACACATTTTATGACAAACTTAAGTTTAAGTTTAAACACTTACATTTAACCTTCTGCTGAAACTGGGGCGTGTAGGGCGTGAAGTCCACACTCTCTACAAGCTCGTGGAGAATGTTCGAAAGCACATTTAAGGATCCAGGAACCTGACAGACACAACACAACGATCCAAACTGATTCTGACAAATATGTGGCTCTCCAGAACATTAAGTGTCCTCCATTTTACCAGGAGAGCGTCCTTGTCCACTGCGGCGGCCATCTTGGCGCAGAGCTCCTCGCAGCAGATGTTCTCCTCGGCCGTGATCACCAGAGCGGAGCAGCGGGCGAACACCTTGTACAGTTTGGACCATGTGGACAACAGCGACTTTTGTGACGCCTGCACAAGAAGTTACAGCGTTCAGATCAGTTTAGTGTGAAGGCGGGCGTTCCCTCTGTGATTGGTGAGACCTGTTGGAGGGGCGGGGCCTGCAGGAGGTGAGTCATGGGAAACATCAGAGCGGAGTACATGGCGCTGAAGTTGTGCTCCAAAGCGTCGCCTTGGTTGACCTCATTCGACTGTAAAAAGGTTTTATTTTAACAAAGCCACGTGACATGTACATTTACCAGTATAAATAAAACATACGTGTGTGACCGTGTCCGTGAGGGCGCCGACCACGACGCTCCACATCCTCCACAGCTGCTCTTTGTCCTGGACGGTCCCCGAGCTGCGTTTGATGGCGCTCAACGCGGCCTCTGCAAACGCCAGAGGGGAGGCGGGGCCCGACAGCCCGCAGCTCACCAGAGTCTGGAGGCACTGCACAAATCTACAAACCATTTCAGTTACAACAGGAGACAAAGCAGCGTCGTTAAAGTCTGATCATCTCAGAAACTCACCGCTCGTCTTCAACATACGCCGACAACATGCTGCTGTCGTACAGGAGCTGAATGAGAAACAGAGCCGGGGTTCCCTGAAAAACACACGAAATCACATTTACATTCACAGATAAATGAACCTTTCACTACAAAGACGACGCTCACGTTCAAAACATCCATTTTCCCGACTTGATACGAGGCCGAGGCAAGAACTCTGGGAGGAATGGTCTTTACAGTCGCCTCAACCAAAAACTGGAAGAACAGAGAAAAATTTATTAAAAACATGTCAGACAGGCGTCCATACAGTGTCTTTGTGATTACATTTGTTCTGTTTTACTCAGTGGTTCTAAAAGTTTTTTATCACGTTGCATTTTTGTATTTGATCCTGTTGATTAACCTCCAGAGACTCGAGCTCTTTCAGGATTTTATTAATTTCTTTTAGTTTTTACTCATCAGGTCCAATCCACATATGAAACATCTGTTCTAAGTTTGAATAATTTTGACTGAATATTTGAATAATGATTTGCTAAAACTAGATGATTTGCTTAAAAAAAAAAAAGAGCCTGAAACAGCAACATTTGTCCTGAGTAAAAACAATTGTTCCTCTTGGATCAATGTGTCTCATGTGAAGATCTGCTCAGAGCTGCAAGAGACACAAGACTTTACAAAAAATAAAACTAAATTTAACATTTTTGCATTGTTGTTGTTCTTGTACGCTGCTTTTCTTCTTCTACAACTTTGCATTGTGGCCTAGACAACCCAAAATGTGTTTTCCACATGAGGACGGCAGGTCTCAGGGATTAAAGAGACATCGTTTAGAATGAACCTCTAAGAAATATGTGAATGTGAATGTTGTAGGACCTGAGGGACTCTAAACTCCTGTGTCTCGTCTCTGAGGCAGGAGAGACTACTTTAGACACGTGACTGAACTGGCTTTAAACTAAATTAACTTATTAACGTATTAGAAAACTACAGCACTTTTAAAATGACTGAATCACTTTAGCCACATACGCGGGTACTTCACAAACAGGCAGACACAAAGTTAGCTTGGGCCTTTTGTCTGTGTTAAATGTAGAAAAAGCACCGTAACAAACTGCGCTTGATAATCCGGTGCTCCCTGTGGTCGTGACAATACGGTAAACGTCTCCTCCTCCAGAGAAGCCACAGTGTGTCGTGGTTCTACGGGGCCGTGTCAAAGATGTCGTAAATCAGACAAAGATACGGGACATTACTGAACTAAAACATAAAACGCAGATGCGACTGAACCAGTGATGAGGCGAAACACAGCGAGAAACTGTCTGTCTGGATGCGCTTCATGAGACGATGGAGCTCATATAGAGGTGATTAAATGAGGTGAGAGTACAAGTAAGATATCTGATCAACCGCCTTTGTAATAAATGTTTTAAATCGTAAAGACACTGTAAGGTCGCTCTGTCTGATGAAGAGTAACGTTGCAAGCTCCTCGGCGTCTCACCAGGACTCGTTTGGAAGGTAAAGCTTCAGACAGGACAACGCTCTGAAGAGCCTGAAGAGTGAGGCTCAGCACTTCACAGCCCTGACGGTCTTTTTTAGAACCAACTGAAACAAAAACAGAAACATCAGAACGAGGAAACTCTGAAAACGAAATGTTACGTCACAGTGAGAAAAGCATCATCGGGGACAGGCCCCTCAGACTTTCACGTCGTCACAGAGTCCATCAGAACACGGACTCTCTGACTTAAACTGACGATGATGATGGTGTCAGTGGCGGCTCGTCAGATGAGGATGAGGTCTTAGTGATCTTCATCTCAGACAGAGCGCACTGTGAATGCTCTAGGTGGCGCTGCCAGGCAGGACTCAGAGCTTCGAGAGCCTCCACACACGAGCAGGAGCCACACGGAGGAACGTAAAGAAATACACAAGACTCACCAGATTCAATGGAGACGTTAACAAACCGAAGAAGATTAGTCCATAACAGCGTAAACAGAGGCTCTGCGGACGACACAAAACGTCACATTTAACAAGAAACAAACAAACAGGCGACAGCGGCTCGTTGTGTCTTTGGGCAAGACACTTAAGCCCCTCGCCCCAGTGTCTGTGTGAATGTGAGTGATTCCTCGATGTAAAGAGCTTTGAGTGACTTGAAGGTGGAAAAACGCTGTAGTGGTGCCTCGTTTCAACAATTATTCTCTGTGTTTCTTGTCTGTAAAACCCCTCACCACACACTTTATACACTTTTCTCACACATTAACATTTTCTCACATTTCTCTCTTGTTTAAACACAAAGTTCAAACCTTCGTCGGTGCCTTTGTCGGTGCAGAACGTTTCATCGACATTGTGGGTTTTGTCGGGGAGAAAACTTGCAAACATACAGCACTTCAGAGTCACACTGATCCAACATTTATGTAAATTTGTCTGACACATTCTGTACTGTACAGGAGACACGGAGGAGACTGATGGACAATGGTCTACAGTCCCTCAGCCAATCAGGACGCAGAACACAATGCTGAATCAGCGAGACCACGAAAGTTGAACCATGATTTATCGAATTGTATAAAAATTTTGACCAAAAACATGTGCTGTAAAAGATAAAGTGCTACGAAAAATATTTAAAACAATAAAAACAATCAGATTTAAAAATTTAAAACAATAAAAACCTTTGTTTGAGACTTTATACATTTGTCCTTTTTGTCACTTTGGTAAAAAAAGTCAAATAAAAAAAGCTGCTGATTTAACACAAACAGCTCCCAAAGCTCTAAATCCAGGCTTCATTAGTTAAACCAGTTTCAATTTGAGTTTCTATAGATAAAAGTATTTACCAGGAGCGTCTTTGCCGATCCCGATCAGTCCGTCTCTGACACACGTGATGAGCACAGCAGCATGTTTAGTAAAAGAAGAAGAGCCAGAGAGAAACGGGGTTTTCAGAGGCTCTGCGAAAACAAACACTCAACAGTTTAATCAAAGACGAGCAGGTGTGTGCGAGTATATTTGAGTTTTTATTCTCGTACCGAGGCTGAGTTTCAGTTTGTTTTGTGCTGCCGCAGCCACGACCTCAGGCCCCATGAAATAGTGGAGGAGCATCTCCAGACCGAGCAGCTGGATGGAGGGGAAACTGGAGGCGACGCTGACGCTGGAGTTTAGGTTCATGCGAGGAGTGGCCAGGGAGGCGTTCAGCACAGCGCCCCCTGCTGCAGATAGAGCACACGCAGTACCTTAGTCTCATAAAACTCGTGACAGGCTTAATGCGATCTGAATTTGATAAATGTGATCTTTAAATGTGGGTATAAAAGTTCAAACCGTTCTTGGGAGTGCCGGGCGCGTGTCCTCCGTTCTGAAGTCCGCCTCTAGAGGGCGTTCCAGGGACAGACACAGACTCACAGCCGATGGTGCTTTGGAGCAGAGGAACTGAAACCTACAAAAGCAAAAGTACAACACATCGTCCATGTTTAAAGATGCACTATGTGACTTTTCTGATAAGAACAATCTGCTTTACCAGGAATGTTCCACAGCACAGCATTAAACTGAAAATTCTAACTTGCATTTATTGAATTGTGGGAAATATGAATGAGCCGGTTCATCTCTCCACAAATCTGACTCTTTGCTTGGCCTGGGAGCGTCTCCATGGCGATATAAATACACGTTTAATACCATACGGTGGAACATTCCAGTAAAAGCAAAAACATCTCCATGGAGACCAGCAGGTGGAGAACCCTGCACCACAAAAGTCACACAGTGCAAATTTAATGATATGACCTATTTTTAATCAAGAACAAACCCAACGAGGTTCATCTGGTCTGTGAATTATTTTAATATTATTTTTATCTTTTTCGAGATGAAGGTTTAGTTTGTTTTCATCCCTGGATTAAAGAGAATCTATTAAAATAAAATACAAGAACAAACCAATTTATATAAAAATGTAATGACGTAAAGTACAGACACCTAAAAATTTTACTGAAGTCCATTTTACAGTGTGTACTTTTTACTTTTACTTGAGTACATTTGAGAGCAGTATCTTTACTTTCTACTCCACTACAATTTTGAACTGAAAAGTAAAAGTATTTTTCTGATTGTGTGAGAGCTGCTGAAAAGTCTGAGGTTTATTTACACGATCAGACTTTGAGCAAAACACAAATATACAAAAACAGAAAAAAACGATCGATTCAGTTGTTTCTGTTGAACAAAATTCAGCTCAAATCTTTGTCAAAATCACCACATTTACACAATTTTACAAGACTCAAAGTCCACATGAAATACTTTTAAAATGTACTTAAAGAGTAAAAAGTAAAACATGTACCTTAATACTTTTACTCAAATAGATTTTTTTCATGTGATACTTTTTCCCCCCTGTAATATCTGTACTTTTACTTAACAAAACTTCTTCCAACGAGTAAAACACACACAGTGGTGCAGATGTTACTGACCAGATCAAAGTTCGGAGCCAAGTTTGGACCGAGTTGAACCACCAGGTACCACCAGACCTCCACCTTCGTGAGCAGCAGCGGCTCCGTCCTGACGTTGATGGACGACAGCGGCTGCATCAGGAGCTTCATGCGCTTTGAGCTGCACAGAATATCTGAAGATTGAGAAATATAGATCAAAACCCACAAGAATAAAGTGTCTAAAATATAATAATCTGCCCATTCAAATCATAATCTCACACCTGGATTAAGGGCAAAGTTGTCAATCAAACTCTTCCAGGCGAGGAAGGCGATTTTCTTGATGGTGGGAGACGAGCTACGGAAGCCCTGCTCCTCCAAATGTAACAAAGAGTTTATAAAAGGACCTCCTTTATGTAAAAGCTGAAAACAGTAAAGAAGAACTTTAATTAAATGCTCCAATTCAGAACTGAAGAAGCGTCTTAGATGAGCAGCCGAACGTCTTCACTCCTACAACTTTTGATCCAGTTATTAGATTTGAGTTTTTTCTTTTACTTTCACTATTACAAAACAAAACAAGGCCTTACCTTCCCAAGTAATCGCACAAATAAAGGCCAAAGTTTCAGCACGTTCGTTTCATTCTTGGTCATGAAAAGCTTCTGCAGCTCTGGGATCAATTTCTATAAAAAAAAAAACAGAAGTACCTCATCACGCCGGGGTAAAAGGACTGATATAAATGTGTTTCGTGTGTGAGCCGTACAGTGGACATCATGGGCTCTATAATCGCAGCCACTTCTGTCTGTTTCTCCAGCAGCAGAGACAGGCCCATCTCCAGAGCAGCTGCTGCCCTCAGCCGCACTTTAGAGGCAGAATGTACCACCAGAGGCAGCACCAGCTTGGCCCAGCGCACGGCCCCCTCGCCCATCTGAGCGGGCACCTGCTCCAGCAGCCTGCAGACGCAAGGAGAGGTGTAAGGAGAGGTTTAAGGTTTAAGGTTTAAGGTTTAAGACGAGGTTTGAGGTTCAAGCTTTAAGACGAGGTTCGAGGTGTAAGACGAGGTTCGAGGTGTAAGACGAGGTTCGAGGTGTTAAGACGAGGTTCGAGGTGTAAGACGAGGTTCGAGGTGTAAGACGAGGTTCGAGGTGTAAGACGAGGTTCGAGGTGTAAGACGAGGTTTGAGGTTTAAGACGAGGTTCGAGGTTTAAGACGAGGTTCGAGGTTTAAGACGAGGTTCGAGGTTTAAGGTGAGACGCTGCAGGTGAACAGGAACAAATCTTACATTTACAAATATCAATTTGAAACCTCTGCTGTATTTTACTCACATGAAAGAAAAAAGTTTTCCATCATATAATGTTTTTATATTTAAAAAAACAAAACAAGTCAAGTCTTTTGTGTAAAATAAGACAAAATTTATTATTTTACTCTGGGACCTGACCCCAGATAAGTGGAACAAAATTGATGGAAATTAAATTTTTTGGGACATATGAACCTCAAAAATAGAGCCAGGATTAAATGTCTTGCTTCTTTTTGTCGTCATATTAAATACTTAAAATACACAGAGGGGATTTTGGATCTTATTTAATATTTGAGTAAACTAGATCTGGCTCAAAATGTGCCTAAAATTCTAATGTCGCTTAATTTTTGGAGTTAAGTTTTAACTCCAAAAATTAAGCGACAACTCAGACTTAAAATTAGACATTACAAAATCCTTCTGTACAATTCTTCAAAATCGTGTTAAGTCCCAGACTGTAAAGTTTGGTTTGTAGGTGCTGCTTTAAGGGCTGATCCTTACGTCCTACGGGGAAAAGCGTTTGGAGAAAACGGCCTTTCAAGTCACAATGTCCCATATAACTCTATGGAGACGGGTTGATTTAACTAAACATTAAAACATCTTTTGGTGCAGAGTGGATCATTTTGTCATTTCCACATGAAAGTTTATATGCCAAAGAGTTCAGACATTTGCCTCTTGTGTCTCCCATTAAAATCTCGTCATTTACACACGAGCGCACTCACCTGATCACGACGTTGAGAGCTTCGTGCTCCATCACCACAGACTGGATGTCCTCTCGGCTCCAAACACTTTCCAACGCACTTAACACTGAAGGGACCTGAAAAGCAAAGCCACAGCAGCACATGTTAAACTCAAGATGACAGATTACCACGTTAGGCTCATAAAAACACACTTACTTTTGCTGCTACTATTTTTGAAGGGAAGTTCTGTTTGGAGATTACCCATAATGCTCTGGTGCATGTATTCTTATCTGTCGACTTCACCACCAATGAGCAAAGTGCTGAGAGTATTTCTTCTGCTAAGGTTTCTGCAAATCAAAAACAGTACAACATTTAGATGCATGTGACATTTCAAAACATAGATTAAATTAGTTTAGATAAAACACCTGAGACTCCTGAGGTGACGTTGGAGTGATAGACGCAGAAGCCCAGAGCCTGAAGAGCAGCTTGGCTTAACTCCACATTCGTACTGGTTATATGAGCCTTTAAAACAGACAAACCATTAGAAATATTCAAAATCAAATCCTGCTTAAATATGTAAATAAAACATAAAATTTACCAAAATAATTTGACCCAAACGGGAAAAGTGCTTTTCAACGGCAGGCAGAAAATGACGTCCTTCCTCTCCGCTCAATCGACTAAATAAAAACATCAAAATCAGTTGAATCATGAGGCGAGCATTTGTAAGGTTTTCTAACAGATCTGGGGTCGTACTTGGCGATGGTGAGGTAGGCGTCGGTCTGACTGGATGCTCCCGCGGCGCCGTCCTCCAGAGACTCAAGGAGAGGCAGGAAACTGGAGCTACCTGGAGGCACCGCTGTCGCCATCATTATGCCCGTATGCCCGCTCTCGCCACACCCTGGAAAGAAGTAAATGGTTTAGTTCAATAAACAAAATACAGTAATGAGAATAAAGCCTAGGTGTTCTGGGAGGGCGACGTCCCGGGAAAGACCGAGGGCACACCTTGGGGTCCCACCGGAGGAGCTGGACGACGTGTCTCTGGGGTGAGGAAAGTCTGGGATGCCCCCGCGACCCGGCCCCAGATAAGGGATTTAATAAGTGTTCTTCTTCCCACTCTGTTTCTATCTTTAATAAGCGCACTTAATGCACATTTAACTTTTTTTCTTGATAAATGTGCTCAAAATAAATAAATGAAAAAGGATAAGCAGAAGAAAATGGATGGACTGATTCTGTCATTATATTTCATGAAACAAGTAACAATAATGGATGCACAGAAGGCAGCATAAATTGGCGATTGTTTTGTGATGAGTTCCTGAATTTCTATTTACATTGGCATCATTTCAGAAAAGTTTGTAAGCAAGCTACGAGACTGAAGAGTTACATCAGCCGGGAGCATTTGTTCAGCATTTTTAACAAAGCAAAAAAAGCCAAAACAGTATTACTCTGGCACAAGTGAAAGGATGAACACAGGCTGACTGAACAGAAAAACCCAGAGAGCAGCTAATGCAAACATCACAACAACATCAACACAAGAGTTTCCTACGAGCCACCTGGAGGACATGTCTGGGGTGAAGAAAGTCTGGGAGCCCCTGTTTAGACTGCTGCCCCCAGGATAAGCAGAAGAAAATAAATGGATGGATTGATTCTGTTATGTCATTACATCTGATGAAACAAAATAATGGATGCACAGGAGGCAGCATAAATTAGCATAAATTGGCTTTTGTTTTGTGATTTGGCCAATGATGCAAATGCAAATAGAGGTTCAGGAAGCCATTTCAGAAAAGTTTGTCAACAAGAGAGTAGAGTGAAGAGTTACATCAGCAGGTAGCAACAATTTTAACAAAAAAAACCCAAGTGAAATGAGGCACACAGGCTGAAGGAACAGAAAAGGCCACATCACATGGAGCAGACTGTGGCCTGAGAGCAGCTAATGCAAACACAAACACAAACATCACCATCTGCACATGTTTCCTTGGAGCTAACAGCGGTTTGAGCCTCGTGTGGATGAGCATGGAGCTGTAGCTGATATTCTCTGCAGACTGAGAGATAAAACATGCTAAAGTTCCATGATGTAGTGTCTGTAGCAGCATTAGCTTCCTCAGCCCGGGCTTCACTGACTCTATGAGGCTTCTACACATCCACAGCTCACCTCAGAGTGTTTCTAAAGCGTCTGCCCTCTTTTTATTTGCAGAAAAGTTGTGTTTTGATCCAAATAGAGACAAACAGCAGTAACAGGCGGTGGTGGCGCATGCGCAGTACTTACACGAGCTGCTCTGGGGAAACTCTACATACGACAGAACTTCCCCCGAGTCTAAAAGCACAAACAGCACCGCTCCACGCCCGGAAAAGTCCACGGAAAACCTGCTTTTGATAAATAAAGTTTCGTGGCGTTTACTGCGCTTTTCTGTTGCTTTTCGCCTCGTTCTGTTGATCCCCGCGAAACCTCTGGCGCCAAAGCAGCACGCCGACGTACAAAATGACCTCTGACCCCGTGCGTCACAACGGACCCGCCCACTTTACCTTATATGGAGCTTAGAGACCGCCCGCTTCCCCCCGATCCCGGAATTACAGTTTTCATTCACTTTAATTTTTTTATTTTATTTTATTAGTATGCTGGTTTATGCTTATATGTCAGTAATGACATATAAACATCTACGGGGGTTTGTAATTATAACGTTTAATTAAAAAATAAATAACATAAACAAATAATATGAGGAATGCAGCTTTTGGAGGACATAATGTAGGAGCACATTATAATTAGATTATAAAACCAAAATTAAAACAAAAAGACAAATTTTTCCCATAGACTTCCCGAAAAAAAGATTAAAAGTCAGAGTTAATCAGCTCTGTGCTAACAAATAACCACAAGAACTATAATTTTATTTACAATCTGTTTCTAAACCTTTATAAACTGCTGAGTTATTAAAGCATTTTGCCAGAATTTTGTGTTTAAATGTGATTTTTTTGGAGTTATGAGAAAACTTTATGGAAAATTTACTTCTGGAACCCTGACCCACAGGTTGGCGGTGTGAATCCAGCTCCCACAGATGAATGCTGTTGTTGTGTCCTTGAGCAAGACACTTACCTCACCTTGCCCCTGTGTCTGTGTGTGAGTGTGTCTGTGTATATGTGTGTGTGTGTGTGTGTGTGTGAGAGAGTGAGTGTGTTTGTGTGTATGTGTGTTTGTGTATATGTGAGTGTGCGTGTGTGTGTTTGTATGTGTGTGTGTATGTACGTATATGTGTGTGTGTGTGTGTGTGTGTGTGCATGTGTGTCTGTATGTGTGTTTGTATATGTGTGTGTGTCTGTGTGTGTGTGTATGTACGTATATGTGTGTGTGTGTATGTACGTATATGTGTGTGTGTGTGTGTGTGTGCGTGTTGCCTTGAAAAGTAGAAAAGTGCTGTGTAAAAATGTGACCATCATGACCCCACAAACAAAACATGATGAACTGATGATGCAGGAAGCACTAAACTTTCTGCAGAAAGTTCTGTGATATTCTAGCATCTGTTTTCCTTATATAATTTACCATTTGCCTTTTCTGTTTTTCCTGGAGCCCAATGAGACACTCAGACTCTTTTTCACAGCCGCTCAGTTTAAAATAAAATACAAACAGAAAAAACATAAACAAGTCCATATAAAGTCAAGTCTCTCCATGAACCAAAGAACATCTCACACAAGAGCCACAAGAACCATCTCACACTCTGACACTCCATTCTCAGGGACCGACTCCTGATGGAGACCTGGTTTAGTCCTGGTTTAGTCCAGGTTTAGTCCTGGTTTAGTCCTGGTTTAGTCCCTGGTTTAGTCCTGGTTCAGTCCTAGTTTAGTCCTGGTTTAGTCCCTGGTTTAGTCCTGGTTTAGACCTGGTTCAGTCCTAGTTTAGTCCTGCTTTAGTCCTGGTTTAGTCCCTGGTTTAGTCCTGGTTTAGACCTGGTTCAGTCCTAGTTTAGTCCTGCTTTAGTCCTGGTTTAGTCCCTGGGTTAGTCCTGGTTTAGAGACCTGGTTTAGTCCTTTAGTCCTGGTTTAGTCCTGGTTTAGTCCTGGTTTAGACCTGGTTTAGACCTGGTTCAGTCCTAGTTCAGTCCTGGTTTAGTCCTGGTTTAGTCCTAACCGAAAGAATAAGGACGACACTTTCTGCAGACAGGTTTTTATTAAGGCACCAAACCAGCTCAGTCCAAACATCTGCACAGTGTTCACCTCCTGCATTATAAATAGTCTTTAAACAGATAAAACAGGACAGAAAGCTGCATGTTCAAACAGCATCAGTTAAAATAATCTTTGTTTTGTGAGATCGTGGACGCGTTGACAGCTCTGTACAGCAGCTGGAAACCTCCTGCAGTGACTGAAGCGTCGGACAGAAACTTCAGTGTCATCACGTTTCCTAAAAATATACAAAAAACAGAACAATATGGTTGAACTGGAAAAACTGGAAAATGATCATCGTCGACGTCGTTATAAATATTCATAGATTTATTATTATTACCAGATTATGAACATTTGTGAAAGAAACTCACCTGTGCTTAAAATATCATACGGCAGAAAATCCCCACAGAATCTGAAAGAAGAACAGAATTAAATGGCTCTTTAAAGATATACTGTGTAACTTTTCTTGTGGTGGTGCTTGGATGGAATGTTCCAGTTTGTTTCAGTTAAAATGTATTTATCTATATTCAATCACAGGAGTTTTTTATTGGTAAAAATCTCTTTAAAAGCAGCGTTCTTCCAGTGAGGGGCCCGTCTCCATGGAGATACTTAAACTTAATGCTGTACTTTGGTTTTGCCGTGACAAAACTTCACAGAGACGAGCGGGTCTGGAGCCGTGTCACGTCTCCCTGAGTTCAGAGGGCGTGAGTGACGGGCGGATTAACCAATCAGAGAGAGGCTCTGTCTGTGTCAAAAACAAACATGGACTAGGACCAGGGGGACGAGGGGCACGAGCCTCAGAACGATCAGTGCTCCTCCACATGTCCCACAAACACTTTGGACCCACTGCACATCGAATCTGGATTAAAATGTTAAAATGAGACTCCAGAAAAAACAGAATTCCACATTAACTTTTTACAGTGAGGCCAATGAGTCTTTAACACCCTGAGAAGTTCTCCCACTTATAAATCCTGGAGGGTCTGAAATGTTCATCTTAGGAGCAGGTCACTGTGAGAGACATGATCTAAAAAAACATCTGGAAATCACATTGTTTGATTTTCACCTGAGAAAATCAATGTTAATATTTGGATGTTTGCAGTTACAGACGTCAAACCGTCACGTTCAGCTTCTTCTATTTTCTAATAATTACTCCAACAGTGGATCTTTTTTCACCTTCTGCTTTTGCCCCGTGGCTCTTTCCAGCCTCGTGGAGCTCTACAGTTTTGTCTCTTGTGCATTTTGACAGTGGTTTGGTCTTGTCCATGTCAGTAGTTGGAGTCTTACTGATTGTCTGGGGAGGACAGGCGTCTTTATGCAGCTCCACCTCAAACAGGAGCTTCTGCTTCAGGAGAATAAGTGGAGGAGCTGGACTTTTTAAAGGACTAACAGGTCTGTGAGGTCAGAGTTCTAGCTGATAGACAAAGATTTATCTGCCGCTGTAACATACAAATAAATTATTTTAAAAATCATACCATGTGATTTCCAGATGTTTTTTTAGAGATCATGTCTCTCACAGTGACGTGCTCCAGATGAACATTTCAGACCCTCCATGATTTATAAGAGGGAGAACTTCAGAATCACAGGGTGTTAAAGACTTATTTGCCTCACTGTATAAATCAAACGACATTTAAACTGGTTTAAAACAATGATGTAACACGGTGGGGGAGTCGCTCCACTGTTAAAGTCTCATGAACATGTTAAACGAGCCTCCACCCTGAAGCCCCCCGGAGCTCCTCCAACCAAAAACATCTGGGTCCGCCCCTGCTGCAGCACTTTGGAACATTCCAGGCAAAGCTTTGTGTTTTTTATTTGATTTTAACGTCTGCAGTCTCCTCGTCACTCACCTGCCGACAAACCCCGTCACGTCGTCGTAGCTGTCGTAGATCTCCAGATGGTCGGCGAGGCAGTCGGTGTCGTCCTCCACGTCAAACTCGAAGAAGCGCAAGAGAATCCTCTGTCCCAGTTTGACCCGAATGTGCCAGTAGCAGATCTGCTCGTCCTGGTACTCCTCGGGGAAACCGGGGGACTGGATGATCCTCTCGGGCTCGGTCAGGACGCCTCCGCACTCTTTGGCTACAACCAACATGACGACATCAGACCCCAGGAGACAAACCCAACAAAGAAGCTGTTAAGAACTGAAACACTGCTCACATTTAAACATTTAAGTACCTCTACCACTGAGATCAATTGATACTTTGCAGCTGGTGTCATCAATATTCCCCGAGGGTGTGATGCTAACTGAAGGCACAACTGCGTCTGAAGCTGTTTTGCTCCAGTTTGACTTTAATCTGAGCTTTATTTCAACACAATCTGACCATAAAAACTTTTTTCTTCACTTTTCTTTCACCAGCGTTTGCTTGTGCGTGCATTGTGTCTCCAGTGTAACTGCTGAACATTACGCCATAGAGACAAACGTAGAACCCCCCCGGCCGTGACGTCAATAGTTTTTTGTCCAGATCGGATCCAGATTTACTACTATCTGACAGCTACGAGACTCCCACATGTGTCTTGGATTATTTCTTCTTGGCAAACTCTTGTGATTTATGCTCTGGTGTCTCTCTGGAAGTGTCCGGCTCTCTGGAGTCGGACTGTGGGGGGTGGACGGAATTATCTGGAATTATCTGGAATTATCTGGAATTATCTGGAATTCTGCAGGATTTATTTAAACTTGAATGAAAGACTCTGCTGTTTTTATCAAATCAAACACATCTGGGGAATTAAAAAATGATTGTGTTAAAAAGAAATTTGCCAGAAGGAAACTCCTGCTCTGAATCATGCTTCATCTGTGAATATTCAGACTGTAAACATCTCGCTGCAACCGTGCCCCCTGCAGGACACCTGCTGCAACCACACCCGCTCTAACCACGCCCCCTGCAGACCACACCCACTCTAACCACGCCCCCTGCGACCAGACCCGCTCTAACCACGCCCACTTACTTTTCCTTAATAACTGCAGAGTAAATATATTTGCTTGAAAGAAACATACAAAGGTTCTTCAGTAGTTGTTGTTGTGTATTTGATTTCCAGCATTGAGCGCTGCATCTGACCTCTGACCTGACCTCTGACCTTTGACCTCTGATTGGGTGAAAATAGAGCGTATGTGGCACATTTGTCCAGTTTTAGCCTGGAGTTTTTCTTTCTTTATCCACAGGACACGCAGGAGTTTGTTCTGCGTCGTTTTGTCTGTTTTGACTTTTGTTGAAGCTGAAGTGGTTTTTTTTTAAACGAGCTGTAGAAATAAACTTGACTCTTTTTGACGAGTGACGTGTTAAAATACAGAACAAAACAACTGATGTCTTTCTTTCAACGTCTGGGGTCAAACCTGATCTGATCTAAAATAATCTAAAGAACATGATTTATTTTACATTTTCTCTGTGGAGCAGCGCGGTACAGGCTCCGCCCTCTGCTCCTCCGTCTTATCTGCTCTGTGGCTCTGGTTTTATTTTGGGTTTAAGATATGAGACACAACAGGACTCCTGCTCCTGCAAAACAAGCTCCCGTCCTCCTTAAGTTTATAAAAAGAGACATATTTACGACTTTTATTTAATTTTTTTTTAGTTATATTCAACGCTGCAGTAAAAGTTCACACACAGAATAGTACTGCAGCCTAGACGAGCAGAAGGACACGCCCTCACAGTTTAGTTTTTTTATATTTACTACAAACAAAACACATCAAATACGAAGCAAGAAAAAAAGTCAACTTAGATAAATAAATAAATAGGTAAATATGTAAATGAACAAAATAAATAAAATAAAAACAGAAAGAAAAGAGCAGTGAATGGAGGGTGTGTCGGGTTTGTCTGGTCGTGTCCCGCTCTGCCAAACGACCCTGAGGAGGATGTATACTCCTGTGTTGGAGAACTTAAAAATGTCCTTCTGTTTGTCAAAGTCGTGTCAAACCTAAACCCAAAGCCCTTTCTTGAACCTCACCATGAGGGTTGTAGCAGTACACGTCCCATCTCTCGCTCTTGTTCAGCCTGTATCCGTAGTCGATGATGCCGATTTTTCCAAATCCACAGTTCGCTCCGGCCTTGACTATGGGATACCCGACTCTGCCTTTATCGAACCATCCGGCGGAGCACACGTGGAAACCTGCAAGAGGAAGAATTCTGTCACCGTGTTTGTGGAATCATGATTGAACCTGGTCAAACAAACACTTCACATGTTGGTTTCTATCTAAAACTTATCTACTGTCTAAATCAGACCCGGAGACACTTATCTCCAAATGAACATCTCCAGTGACATTTTCCAGTCGGTTTTAGTCCTGGTTTAGTCCTGGTTTAGTCCTGGTTTAGACCTGATTTAGTCCTGGCTTAGTCCCGATTTAGTCCCGGTTTAGTCCTGGTTTAGACCTGATTTAGTCCTGGCTTAGTCCTGGTTTAGTCCTGGGTTTAGTCTGGTTTAGTCCCGATGGTTAGTCCTGGTTTAGTCCTGGTTTAGACCTGATTGGTTTAGTCCTGGTTTAGACCTTAGTCCTGGTTTAGACCTGGTTTAGTCCTGGTTTAGTCCTGGTTTAGTCCTGGTTTAGTCCTGGTTTAGTCCTGGTTTAGACCTGGTGTAGTCCTGGTGTTAGTCCTGGTTTAGTCCTGGTTTAGTCCTGGTTTAGTCCTGGTTTAGTCCTGGTTTACCTGGTTTAGTCCTGGTTTAGTCCTGGTGGTCCCAAGTCCTGGTTTAGTTGGCAGGACTCCTAAACTAAACTTGCTGAAACAGTGTTTGAGTTTTGTTCAGTTAAAACTTTCTTCCTGAAGATGTGACACAGTCTCGACTCTGATGTTTAATTCAGGCTCTGTTCTGTTTATCTGTGACTGAGGGTTTTATTCTGCCTCGTCTCTTTAAATGTTACTTTTATGATGATTATTTATGATTTGATTTGTTGTATTGTGATTTTGATGTCTTTCTTATTCTGTGAAGGATGTTGAATTACTTTGTGGTCCAGTTTTTTCTGTCCAGATAAACTCCGTGTCCATCTTCCAGTTTAAAGAGACTTTTTTCAGTTTTTCTTTGCTCTCTCTGGAGGTTCTGGTAAACGTCCTTCATCAATGTCTTAACCAGAGCCTGTTACACGTCGGACTCGTCCACTTGAACCTGCCCATAGTGTGAAGTAACGCACTTGTGGAAAGTCGTTTTACAGCTTTACAGTGACCTTTGACCTTAAGACACAGGAAACTCTCGTGGCATTCCACACCTGAACACATGAACTGATCCGAACGCTGCAGTAAAACATGAAACGAGGTCAAATCTAAAAACATGATGTAATATTAACCCCTGAGCGTTCTGCCGTGTGTCGCCGTGTGTCGCGTGTGAGCACAGACCTATCTGTCGCGCTGCCTCCAGCTGGTCGTACGTGGCCAGTGCGCCTCCCTCGTATTTGCACACGGCGATGGCTTCTCTGTACGTCAGCTGGTACCTCCCTTTACGTGACTCTCGATGGTAGACTCCAGCTGCCTGCTCTGAGAAACACAGACACGATACTGTAAAAGAATGAGAGAGAAGAGGAGGAGAAGAAGAGGAGAAAGAGAGAAGAGGAGAGAGAGAACAGACAAGAGAGAACAGGAGGAGAAGAGAGAGGAGAGAGAGAACAGGAGATGGTAGAATCCAGCTGCCTGCTCTGAGAAACACACAGAAACAATACTGTAAAAGAGAGAACAGAAAGAGGGGGAGAAGAGGAGGAGAAGAGGAGGAGAAGAGGAGAGAGAACAGGGGGAGAAGAGGAGAGAGAACAGAGGGAGAGAACAGGAGATGGTAGACTCCAGCTGCCTGCTCTGAGAAACACACAGAAACAATACTGTAAAAGAGAGAACACGAGGAGAAGAGGAGGAAGAGAACAGGAGAGAGAACAGGAGGAGAAGAGGAGAGAGAACAGGAGGAGAAGAGGAGGAAGAGAACACAGGGAGAGAACAGGAGAAGAGAAGAGGAGGGAGAGAACAGGAGATGGTAGACTCCAGCTGCCTGCTCTGTGCAAACACAGACATGATACTGTAAAAGAACAAGAGAGAAGAGGAGGAGAAGAGGAGAGAGAACAGAAGGAGAGAACAGAGGGAGAGAAACAGAGGAGAAGAGGAGAGAGAGAACAGAAGAAGAGAACAGAACAGGAGGAGAAGAGGAGAGAGAGACAGAAAGAGAACAGAGGGAGAGAACAGGAGGAGAAGAGGAGAAGAGAGAGAACAGAAAGAGAACAGAGGGAGAGAACAGGAGAAGAGGAGAGAGAGAACAGAAAGAGAGAAAAGAGGGAGAGAACAGGAGAAGAGGAGAGAGAGAACAGAAAGAGAGAACAGAGGGAGAAAACAGGAGGAGAAGAGGAGAGAGAGAACAGAAAGAGAACAGAGGGAGAAAACAGGAGGAGAAGAGGAGAGAGAGAACAGAAAGAGAGAAGAGGAGGAGAAGAGGAGAGAGAGAACAGGAGAAAAGAACAGGAGGGAGAGAGACAGGTCTATTCTCTGTAGTTTTATTCATGTAGATTCGAGGTTAAACTTCTTCCCTGAGAGAAAATCTACTACAAAACACAATGTGTCAAACTGTGGGACAAACAGATAAACCCTGAAATTTAAAATGTTTCTACTTTTACATTTGAGACTCGTGAAGAGCAGAAGATCAGACAGAAGTGCAAACAGCCACAGTTTACTGAAGTAAAAGAGGTAAAAGAGTGAAGTCATCCCTCGTGTTTACTGACTCAGAGAAACGTGCCGCTGGGTAAAAGTCGCAGCAGGACTCGATTTAGACGATTAAAGACGCTGTAATGAGTCTAGAAATAAACAACGCTGACGACACAGGGCCGTTATGAGCCTGAACTGATGGAAATGTTTAGGAGTAATTAAAAAGTACAAATACCTGTACTCACCTAACCAGATGGAGTTGTGGAAGATGCCGTTTTGGTAGCTCCAGGTCTGAACCTCCTTCAGCAGCAGCCCCAGAATCCACAGCCCCGTCCAGACCCTCATGACGCCTCCACAGCTGAGCTCCGCAGATGTGAGACGCCCTGTTATATACACAGCCCCCCCCCCCCACACACACACACACACACTCTATACACTCACACTCACAGAGGAGGTGGACACACACACACACACACACACACACTATACACTCACAGAGGAGGTGGACACACACACACACACTCTATACACACACACACTCACAGGAGTTACTCACACTATACACTCAGACAAACTCTACACACTCACAGAAGAGGCACACTCACACACACATATTCACACACACACAAACTCTACACACAGAGGAGGTGGACACACACACACACACACACACACACAGGAGTTACACACACACACAAACTCTACACACTCACACACACGTTATTCACACACACACTCACACACACTATACACTCAGACAAACACACACACTCACACAAACTCTACACACTACTTCAGTACATTTTACTATGTGTACTTTTTACTTTGACTTGAGTACATTTGAGAGCAGTATCTGTACTTTCTCCACTACATTCTGAACTGGACAGAAAAGTAAAAGTATTTTATAATTATAGTTTGTATGTATAGTATATAGAAACTGACGCAGTTTGAGCAACAAAAAAATACAAATAAAAATAATGAAAAAGTTTTATTCTGTTGTTTCTGCTGAACAAAAATCAGCTCAAATATTTAACAAAATCACCACATTTGAAGCTTTATAAGACACAAAATCTGTGAGAAATACTTTGACTTTTTTACTTTAATACTTTTACTACTTTTACATTTTACTTTACTAGGAGATTTATCCATGAGATACTTTTACTTGAGTATTTTTTCACTCCAGTATCTGTACTCTGTGATAAACCTGAGTACTTCTTCCACTCTGGACTTGGACGTTGTTCTGTTTCCTTCAGATCAAATTTAGCTCAAGCCTGATCTCAAGTATCTAAAGTAAAAGTAAAGTCATGTAAAGTCGTCTGAAGTAATGTTTCCCCCTGATGACACAAAGTTTATTTAAAACCCTGATATTTTCTGAAGTGCTGTAGATTGTAAAGTGTCACAGAGGAGCCGGATCTTTTGGCTCCTGCTGCGGCTCCTCTGTTACATCACAGACCACAGCGGAGCCGGTGATTCCCAAAGAACAGTAGGCTTCAGTCCTGAGCCAAAACACGTCTTTTCCAGATGTTTCAAATCGCCTCAAAGCTCAGGGCACAAACACAAGAAACAGAGGCAGCTCCTCAAGGACGAGATCATCTGAAACGTGAGGTCAGGACACGCGGAGGAGCAGGGGCTGCTGGGTAAAAACTGGGTGAATTGGTTCCAGACGCAGGAATGAGGCTTAGGTCTCATTGTATTTATCAATGAAACGCAATATGCTTCAAACACGCCCCTGGTCCTCTTCAAACACACGCCCCTGGTCCTCTTCAAACACGCCCCAGGTCCTCTTCAAACACGCCCCTGGTCCTCTTCAAACACGCCCCTGGTCCTCTTCAAACACGCCCCTGGTCCTCTTCAAACACTCGCCCCTGGTCCTCTTCAAACACGCCCCTGGTCCTCTTCAAACACTCACCTGGTCCTCTTCAAACACTCACCCTGGTCCTCTTCAAACACGCACCAGGTCCTCTTCAAACACGCCCAGGTCCTCTTCAAACACTCACCTGGTCCTCTTCAAACACTCACCAGGTCCTCTTCAAACACGCCCCAGGTCCTCTTCAAACACTCACCTGGTCCTCTTCAAACACGCCCCTGGTCCTCTTCAAACACTCACCTGGTCCTCTTCAAACACTCACCTGGTCCTCTTCAAACACTCACCTGGTCCTCTTCAAACACTCACCTGGTCCTCTTCAAACACTCACCAGGTCCTCTTCAAACACTCACCAGGTCCTCTTCAAACACGCCTCTGGTCCTCTTCAAACACTCACCTGGTCCTCTTCAAACACTCACCTGGTCCTCTTCAAACACGCCTCAGGTCCTCTTCAAACACGCCCCTGGTCCTCTTCAAACACGCCCCTGGTCCTCTTCAAACACACCCCAGGTCCTCTTCAAACACACGCCCCTGGTCCTCTTCAAACACTCTCCTGGTCCTCTTCAAACACACGCCCCAGGTCCTCTTCAAACACTCACCTGGTCCTCTTCAAACACTCTTCAAACACTCCCAGGTCCTCTTCAAACACTCACCCTGGTCCTCTCTTCAAACACTCACCCCTGGTCCTCTTCAAACACTCACCTGGTCCTCTTCAAACACTCGCCCCAGGTCCTCTTCAAACACTCACCTGGTCCTCTTCAAACACTCACCTGGTCCTCTTCAAACACTCACCAGGTCCTCTTCAAACACTCACCTGGTCCTCTTCAAACACTCACCTGGTCCTCTTCAAACACTCCCCTGGTCCTCTTCAAACACTCACCCTCTTCAAACACGCCCCTGGTCCTCTTCAAACACTCACTGGTCCTCTTCAAACACTCGCCCCAGGTCCTCTTCAAACACTCGCCCTGGTCCTCTTCAAACACACGGTCTCAGGGTCCTCTTCAAACACGCCCAGGTCCTCTTCAAACACACCTCTTCAAACACTCGCCCCTGGTCCTCTTCAAACACGCCCCAGGTCCTCTTCAAACACGCACGCCTCCCCTGGTCCTCTTCAAACACCTCTTCAAAACACGCCCCAGGTCCTCTTCAAACACCTCTTCCCCAGGTCCTCTTCAAACACTCACCTGGTCCTCCTCTTCAAACACTCGCCCCAGGTCCTCTTCAAACACTCACCAGGTCCTCTTCAAACACTCCCCAGGTCCTCTTCAAACACTCACCTGGTCCTTCAAACACTGGTCCTCTTCAAACACTCACCTGGTCCTCTTCAAACACTCACCAGGTCCTCTTCAAACACGCCCCTGGTCCTCTTCAAACACTCACCTGGTCCTCTTCAAACACGCCCCTGGTCCTCTTCAAACACGCCCCAGGTCCTCTTCAAACACGCCTCAGGTCCTCTTCAAACACGGTCCCTGGGTCCTCTTCAAACACTGGTCTCAAACACTCACCTGGTCCTCTTCAAACACTCACTGGTCCTCTTCAAACCTCTTCCTCTTCAAACACTCACACCTCTTCACCTGGTCCTCTTCAAACACTCCCCTGGTCCTCTTCAAACACGCCTCCACGGTCCTCTTCAAACACTCACCTGGTCCTCTTCAAACACTCACCTGGTCCTCTTCAAACACACCCCAGGTCCTCTTCAAACACGCCCTGGTCCTCTTCAAACACGCACCCAGGTCCTCTTCAAACACACGCCCAGGTCCTCTTCAAACACGCCCCAGGTCCTCTTCAAACAAACACGCCCTGGTCCTCTTCAAACACGCCTCAGGTCCTCTTCAAACACTCACCTGGTCCTCTTTCAAACACGCACCCCCTGGTCCTCTTCAAACACGCTCGGTCCTCTTCAAACACTCCTCTTTCAAACACTCACCTGGTCCTCTTCAAACACTCCCTCCTCTTCAAAACACGCCTCCTGGTCCTCTTCAAACCACTCAAGGTCCTCTTCAAACTCGCCTCCTCTTCAAACACGCCTCTGGTCCTCTTCAAACACGCCCCCAGGTCCCTCTTCAAACACTCACCTGGTCCTCTTCAAACACCTCTTCAAACCCGGTCCTCTTCAAACACGCCCTCAGTCCTCTTCAAACACGCCCCAGGTCCTCTTCAAACACTCACCACCTCTTCAAACACGCCCTGGTCCTCTTCAAACACTCACCTGGTCCTCTTCAAACACGCCCAGGTCCTCTTCAAACACGCCCCTGGTCCTCTTCAAACACTCAAACCTCAGGTCCTCCTCTTCAAAAACACTCACCTCTTTCAAACACTCACCTGGTCCTCTTCAAACACTCCTCCTCTTCAAACACGCCCAGGTCCTCTTCTCTCCACCTGGTCCTCTTCAAACACTGGTCCTCTCACCTGGTCCTCTTCAAACACACTCTTCAAACACCCCCTGGTCCTCTTCAAACACACCTCTTCAAACACTGGTCCTGGTCCTCTTCAAACACTCACCTGTCCTCTTCAAACACGCACCTGGTCCTCTTCAAACACTCACCCTGGGTCCTCTTCAAACACTCCCTGGTCTCTTCAAACACGCCCCTGGTCCTCTTCAAACACGCCCCTGGTCCTCTTCAAACACGCCCCAGGTCCTCTTCAAACACGCCCCAGGTCCTCTTCAAACACGCCCCATGGTCCTCTTCAAACACTCGCCCCCTCTCCTCTTCAAACACGCAAACCTGGTCCTCTTCAAACACGCCCCAGTCCTCTTCAAACACGCCCCTGGTCCTCTTCAAACACTCCCCACGCCCAGGTCCTCTTCAAACACGCCCCCAGGTCCTCTTCAAACACGCCTCAGGTCCTCTTCAAACACGCCTCAGGTCCTCTTCAAACACTCACCTGGTCCTCTTCAAACACTGCCCCAGGTCCTCTTCAAACACTCACCTGGTCCTCTTCAAACAAACCTGGTCCTCTTCAAACACGCCTTCAGTCCTCTTCAAACACTCACCAGGTCCTCTTCAAACACGCTCCAGGTCCTCTTCAAACACGCCTCAGGTCCTCTTCAAACCTGCCTCAGGTCCTCTTCAAACACTCACCTGGTCCTCTTCAAACACGCTTCAGGTCCTCTTCAAACACTCACCTGGTCCTCTTCAAACACGCTTCAGGTCCTCTTCAAACACGCCCCATGGTCCTCTTCAAACACGCCCCAGGTCCTCTTCAAACACGCCTCAGGTCCTCTTCAAACACGCCTCAGGTCCTCTTCAAACACGCCCCAGGTCCTCTTCAAACACGCACCTGGTCCTCTTCAAACACGCCCCAGGTCCTCTTCAAACACGCCCAGGTCCTCTTCAAACACGCCCAGGTCCTCTTCAAACACGCCCCAGGTCCTCTTCAAACACGCCCCAGGTCCTCTTCAAACACGCGCCCAGGTCCTCTTCAAACACGCCCACAGGTCAAACACGCCCCAGGTCCTCTTCAAACACACGCCCAGGTCCTCTTCAAACACGCCCCAGGTCCTCTTCACACACGCCCCAGGTCCCTCTTCAAACACGCCCTCAAACACGCCCCTGGTCCTCTTCAAACACGCCCCAGGTCCTCTTCAAACACGCCTCAGGTCCTCTTCAAACACGTCCCTGGTCCTCTTCAAACACGCCTCAGGTCCTCTTCAAACACGCCCCTGGTCCTCTTCAGGTCCTCTTCAAACACTCACCTGGTCCTCTTCAAACACGCCCCAGGTCCTCTTCAAACACTCACCTGGTCCTCTTCAAACACGCTTCAGGTCCTCTTCAAACACGCCCCAGGTCCTCTTCAAACACGCCTCAGGTCTCTTCAAACACACGCCTCAGGTCCTCTTCAAACACGCCTCAGGTCCTCTTCAAACACGCCTCAGGTCCTCTTCAAACACGCCCCAGGTCCTCTTCAAACACGCCCCAGGTCCTCTTCAAACACGCCTCAGGTCCTCTTCAAACACTCACCTGGTCCTCTTCAAACACGCCCCATGGTCCTCTTCAAACACGCCCCATGTCCTCTTCAAACACGCCCCAGGTCCTCTTCAAACACGCCCCATGTCCTCTTCAAACACGCCCCATGTCCTCTTCAAACACGCCCCAGGTCCTCTTCAAACACGCCCCATGTCCTCTTCAAACACGCCCCAGGTCCTCTTCAAACACGCCCCAGGTCCTCTTCACATGTGCCCGAGTCGTTAGTCGTGATAATGAGGCGTGGGGGTGCAGTAGGAGGTTGGTAGTTCGATTTCACAGACACACTGAGCTCATGTCTGTTGAGCGAGTCACTTTCATAAACTCGTCTTTGTTAAACTGATGAAGCGTCAGTTTCTGGAAGTGGAGGCTGAGCTGTGCCTCTAATTATCTCAGTGACACATTTACCACAATTACAAAAGTTTTGTTTTTGAGCATTTATGTTTTTTCCCAGGTTTCCCAGGCCACTGTGACTCAGTGCGTCTGGAAACAGAGTCAAGCTCACGTCATGTGCCCAGGGCCGGGCCCAGCCGTCAGGGGCCCTGAGCTGAATTTACCATCGGGCCCCTCATCACTTCAGTGACACATTTTCATATTTGACAAAATTAAGACGTCATCACAACCAGCTGTAAAAAGACTGAAACTTCTAGAGGCTCAGAACAGAAAGAGTCACACGTAAAACAGTATAAAACATGTGAGGAGGGTCTGACAGAGACATTTTTTTCTTGATTTGTGGTGTATTTTAATGTGTTCTAAAGTGGGCTCACACTTTCTCTCAATCTCTCTCAATTCTTTATGTCATAAAATGCCGAACGATGAACTTAAACAAGAGTACATACAGTTACTTCAAAATCATGTAACTCAAGAAGTACAAAGTACTGGTTCAGGGTAAGAGCTGCACAAGAGAAACAGCCTGGACAGAACATCAGATTTATAATCATCAGATTTATAATCATCAGATTTATCATCATCAGATTTATAATCATCTTTTGGACTGAACATTAAATAAGAGACTTTTAGGACATTATTTGTAGTTTTACTGTCAGGCTTTAAACGCAGAGTTGAGTTACGAGACATAAATTTGGATACAAAATTAGCAGAGATTTTGTGTAAATGTGCATATTCATGATTAGAGACGCACAGATACCACTTCCAGTATCGAGTGCCAATACTCGTACTTGTCAATGGGCTGCTGCCGATACCACTGCAGCTGTTCTGCCTCGTTGGACGTTCACAGCTCATCTCATCAGAGCCGTGAGCTCTGAGCAGAGACGACTGTAAAGACACATTCACTGTTCTGCATGTAACAAGGTGCAGATAAAGTCGTTTTAATAACTGTGTAACTGCTCAAACTGGCAATTTGTAAAAGATGGACCAGTGACGAGGTTCAGAAGGAGGGTTATAAAGGCAAAAGCTAGAGCCAAAAAATGACTGGAGCCACAGGTAAAGCTTAGGTGAAATGTATAAAAAATAACATTAACTGTAACATTCATTTACAAACAAAATATCCTCCAGTATCAGAGCTCAGATTATGTAAAGTCCAGCTGGTCCAAGGTCCAAGGTCCACTCTAAAACACCGAGCCTGTATGGAGAACAGAGTTATTACTATAGAGATTGTATTTCTATCTTAGGACGTACTACCTGCGGCAGCTGAGGAAAGCCAAGCTGCTGGTCCAGATGATGGTGCAGTTCTACACGGCCATCACCTCCTCCATCCTCACCTCCTCCATCACTGAGTCCATCCTCACCTCCTCCATCACTGTGTGGTTCTCTGGGGCCACAGGGACAGACAGAGACTGCAGCACATTGCGCTCTGCTGAGAAGGTGATTGGCTGCAGCCTCCATCTCTCCAGGACCTGTACGTCTCCAGGACTCGGGTGGAGCAGGTCGTACAGCAGCTGACACTTCTCACCCTGGACATGGACTATTTCAGCCACTTCCCTCTGGCAGGAGGCTACGGTCCATCAGGACCAGAACCTCTCGTCACAAGAACAGTTTCTTCTCCTCTGCTGTTTCTTTCATGAACACTTCATAAACCTGCACTAAACTGGACACTTCATAACACTGGGCACTACATAACCCATGATGCACTGCTGTTGTTTTGATGCTGCTGTTGTATATATTTTCTACCTCCTGCTCTTTTGTATTTGTATTTATTCAGTGTGTTTTTTTTTGTGTGTTCTATGTCGCACTTTATCACTGAAGTAAGTTCCTCGTCTGTGAGCTCTGCTCACGAACAATGGCAATAAAACTTCTTCTGATTCTGATTATTGTAGCCATAGTATTAATGCAACACTTTGACATTAACAATTATTTCTATCAATTATATTCTTCTAATAGGTATTTTCAGTGTAGCTCATAATCATGAAATGTAAACAATATAGCCCATAAAAGCATTTTCAACCATCAAAAGTTTCCATTGAAAACAATTAAACATGTATAAACCATAAACAATGGTAAAATCTACTTTTATAGTACAGCATCTTTATAAATGTACTAAAAAACATTATTATAAACCACTACTCTTTATCCTGGAAAGTAGCATTCATATTTCTTTACGATATAATTCATTTGTATTTGAAATATAACCAAAAATTAAAGAAAATGTTCATATCTGTGTTTTTTACAGTGCAGTATGAGCACGAGGGCAGATGACGACAGCGGTGACGTCATACACTCAGATCACAGCACGCGCCTGTATTAAGTACAAAAATATAATCTTTTTAAACTCTTAAAACAGCTGAGCTTCAGTTGTGTATTTATTTTATGTGTGTTGTGAATTTTATTGTCCTCATGGCTAATTTTCCGTCAAACAGAGATAAAATGTCCATAAGAAGATTCTAGACGGGTCCGTGCGATAACAGCTCACAGGGAAACCCCGTGCATCTTTCCCTCATGGCTAAGTTAGCCGCTAATTAGCACACACTCTAGTCCTACAGAGTCACTCACAGAGACGCTCAATGGTGTATGTCACTGAGAATCCGGGTCCTTCTGTCCAGCTCCTCTGCACATCTAAAACACGCAATTTGTTTTTAGCTTCTTATTTAACGTTAGCATGTTAGCTCCACGTTAGCTCCACGTTAGAGCTGGGTTTCCGCTCACCAAGTTGATTCAGATCCACACAGGCTGAGGTCTGTCTGATGTCTCGAGTCTCGGGTCAGTGTTGATGTTTTTAGATTCATTAAATGTTCACAGCTCTACAGGCTCCAGCTCAGGTTCAAGTTGTGTGTGAACTCCGCCTCTCTCCATCACAACAACAACAACAACAACAACCACAAACACAACAAGTGCGCGCGCTTCGACACTGAGGGGGAGGGGCTAGTCGCGGTCTTGGCCCAATAAGGAATCAGTATTTCTGTTTGGACCTATCACACGCGGGGAGCAGAAATGATTGACATCTGAGCACATACAGTTTTCCATCCGGGTCCTAAAGCCTCTGTGTTACACGCACTTTACGCAGACGTGACCACATGTGACGTCACAGGAAATATAGTAATATTTAAAACTCTAAAAGTTTATATATTTCACAGAGGACATCAGTGCAGTGCTGTGTTTATGATAGCAACATGCTAACGATGCTAAGTGGCGCTGGTGATTATTTCCTTGTGAATTGTAACCAATTTCTAGAGTGAACAGAGCAAGTTCAGAGTTTTTAAAGAGGAACAGCATCAACATGTTATTTTAAAAGAGATAAAACATGTTTATGTTGGTCAAAGTGTGGCCTGGTAAAAGACAACATACTAACAGACCCCTCAGCAGTTAGCACGTTAGCAGTTAGCACGTTAGCAGATAGCGCGTTAGCAGTTAGCACGTTAGCAGATAGTGCATTAGCAGTTAGCACGTTAGCAGATAGCGCATTAGCAGTTAGCTCGTTAGCAGTTTGCTCAGCTGCAAAGATGAAGCGTAAATATTAAAGGCAGATGTTTATCTAAATAAATGATGTCGTGATTATACCAAACTACAGTGATGTCGGTGTAAATTTAAAAGTATTTAAGATGAAAAAATATTTATACTGTGAAAATCCTATGACATGAATTAGGTTTACCTCTAGAATCAAACAGTAAAAATCATGTCTGGTATCAGTGTTTTTACTCAGTCTCACAGTGAAGGACTCGTTCTTGTTTTTACAGTGGTATCGGTTCTTCCCTGTGTGAGTATCACTCAGGAGTCGTTCACAGGTCGATTCTTTCAGCAGATGGACAGAGGTTTGTGACATAATCAACATTAATGTGACTCAGAGACACTTCAGCCTCATCTGAGACAAAAGGACGAGACAAATGCAGACTCACCTGTGTCCTCTGTGTCCTCTGTCCCCCTGAGGAGTGTCCTCTGTCCCTCTGAGGAGTGTCCTCTGTCCCTCTGAGGTGTGTCCTCTGTCCTCTGTCCCTCTGAGGAGTGTCCTCTGTCCCTCTGAGGAGTGTCCTCTGTCCCTCTGTCCCTCTGAGGAGTGTCCTCTGTCCCTCTGTCCCTCTGAGGAGTGTCCTCTGTCCCTCTGAGGAGTCTTCATCAGGCAGGTACTTCCAACGGTGCATTTGGTGAATTGGGACACGGCCCAGAATGCACCTGGGGGGAGGGGTCCACTGCCCGACTCAAAAACAAATGTAGCAGCTCATATTTACGTCCTGGAAATAAAACACATCCAGTCGTTTCAGGAGGATATTTAGTATAATCCCCCGAGCACTTTTCAGAAACACTTTTCAATCATTATTTTCAACATAAATGTGTGGGCTCTTGGGGGCCCTCTGGTGGCCTTGGGGCCCTAAGCTGCTGACCCCGCCCTAAAACCTCGTGACTCTCCACAGGCGCCTCAGTGTTCTGTCTGTGCTCCACCAGGGGGCGCTCTCCAGGTGTCAAAGGTGTGGCAGATGTTTAACCAGGGACTTTCGGCTCTTTTATGGGATCCGAATCTCTTGGATCTGTTCATTTCAAAGAGCCGTTCAAAAGACTGGCTCTTTTACTGTTTATCCATTTTCTTATTTATTCATTTATTTATTTCTACGACAGAAGTCACTGTTTCAGACTGAGAGCGGAGAGTTTAAACTTTATGAAAATCTACATAAAACGTTTCATTTCAATAAAAAGAATCATTTAAAATCTGCCTCGTGTGGCTCTGATTCTGATTCTTGTTGGTTCTGTGTAAATCTGTAAAAATGCAGAAAAACTAGAAAAAATAAAGATTCAGTTCTTTTAAAAAAATTATCCGATTCCAACCGTTCACATTAAGGAATCGTTCAAAAGAGCCGATTCTTTTCTGATGAGGAAACACAAAAATGAGGATGAGTTTTTGTCAGAATCACATTAGATCAGATCATTTCACTGTGTCACCACTGGGGGGCGCCATCGCACTGTGGAAAAGTCACTGCTCTGTCCTGTGTAGAGGCTGTTGTGTCCTGCAGGGGGCGCTCCTGCTCATCCGGCTCTTTGTGGATGAGTCTGTGGTCAAAGGTCAAAGGACACATGCCCTCCCGCCCCACAGAGCAGCCCAGGGTCAAAGGTCAAAGCACACAGCACTTTTAGACTCAATGAACAATTTAGAATTAGACAAAAGAGCATCACCCTCTGCTCCTCCACCCTCTGCTCCGTCACCCTCTGCTCCGTCACCCTCTGCTCCTCCACCCTCTGCTCCGTCACCTTCTGCTCCGTCACCCTCTGCTCCGTCACCCTCTGCTCCTCCACCCTCACCCTCTGCTCCTCCACTCTGCCTCACCCTCTGCTCCTCACACCGTCACCTCTGCTCCACCCTCTGCTCCGTCACCCTCTGCTCCACCGTCACCCTCCGTCACCTCCACCCTCCTCCACCCTCTGCTCCGTCACACTCTGCTCCTCCACCCTCTGCTCCGTCACCCTCTGCTCCTCCCCCTCTGCTCCTCCACCCTCTGCTGCACACTCCTCCTCCACCCTCTGCTCCGTCACCCTCTGCTCCGTCACCCTCTGCTCCTCCACCCTCTGCTCCGTCACACTCTGCTCCTCCACCCTCTGCTCCGTCACCCTCTGCTCCTCACCCTCTGCTCCGTCACACTCTGCTCCTCCACCCTGTGCTCCGTCACACTCTGCTCCTCCACCCTCTGCTCCGTCACACTCTGCTCCTTCACCCTCTGCTCCGTCACCCTGCTCTCTCCGTCACCCTCTGCTCCGTCACCCTCTGCTCCTCCACCCTCTGCTCCGTCACACTCTGCTCCTCCACCCTCTGCTCCGTCACCCTCTGCTCCGTCACACTCTGCTCCTCCACCCTGTGCTCCGTCACACTCTGCTCCTCCACCCTCTGCTCCTTCACCCTCTGCTCCTTCACCTCTGCTGCTCCCTCTGCTCACACTCTGCTCCTCCACCCTCTGCTCCGTCACCCTCTGCTCCCGTCACACTCTGCTCCGTCACACTCTGCTCCTCCACCCTCTGCTCCGTCACACTCTGCTCCTCCACCCTCTGCTCCTTCACCCTCTGCTCCTCCACCCTCTGCTCCGTCACCCTCTGCTCCTCCACCCTCTGCTCCTCCACCCTCTGCTCCGTCACCCTCTGCTCCTTCAGCCTCTGCTCCGTCACCCTCTGCTCCTCCACCCTCTGCTCCTCCACCCTCTGCTCCGTCAGTCTGAGCTCGGGGCCTTTTATCCTGAGGCTCAGATGTGACTCGACTCTTTGTTGATGTTTAAATGTGGCTGAGGATAAAGGCCCAGAGTCTGAGTCTGTGACAAATGTGGTGATAATAATGTAATAATAATATAATAATAATAATATAATAATAATAATAATAATATAATAATAATATATAATAATAATAATAATAATAATAATAATAATAATAATATAATAATATAATAATAATAATAATAATATAATAATAATATATAATAATAATAATAATATAATAATAATATAATAATAATAATATAATAATAATATATAATAATAATAATATAATAATAATAATAATATAATACTATAATCTCCTGTGACACTGCTCGGGTCAGACACAGAGACTTTCTGAAACTCGCTGCTGTGACACTTTATATTTGAGGAAGTTTGTCAAACAGAAGTGAAAATAAACCTGAGGAAAAGTCGGATCTTTGTGATTTTCTGTGAATCTTTGGTTTTGTTTTAAATGTGGCTCAAACACACGAAACATAAAAACATGAAACGAAACTGAAGTGTGTTTAAAAACCTGAAGAGTAAAAAGTGTAAATGTGGAGATTTTAAACATGATTCAGATTCTGGTCACAGTAAAAACACGTCAATGTTTTTTTCTCATGAATTTTGTGTTTTTATTTTAGTTTTGCTCAAAGACTTAAACCTTTAGTGGTGTTAAAATAATCCTCAGGTCACATGTTCTGTGTCAGTCATGAATAAACTTAATAAACTGAGTAACTTTACACAATGATTCTTTTATTGTCTTGTTACATCAAAATGGCGGCGGATCGTTGGAAAAAACCTGCACAGACACAGACACCGAACCAGCGAAAAAACAACCAACAATCTGTGAAATCTGTGAAATCTGTAAAATGTGTCAAATCTCACAGCAGCACGACTCTGTTTCTGAACAAACTGCACAATATAAAACAAACTCGAGCTTCACTCAGCCCCTGAGCTCAGAGACCAGACGAGTGACGCCACGGGAACCAGTCGGCTCTTTTGCACGAGTCGGCTCTTTTAGCACGAGTCGGCTCTTTTAGCACGAGTCGGCTCTTTTAGCACGAGTCGGCTCTTTTTGCACGAGTCGGCTCTTTTTGCACGAGTCGGCCTTTTTTTGCACGAGTCGGCTCTTTCGCACGAGTCGGCTCTTTTTGCACGAGTCTTTTGCACGAGCTCTTTTTGCACGAGTCGGCTCTTTTACACGAGTCGGCTCTTTTTGCACGAGTCGGCTCTTTTTGCACGAGTCGGCTCTTTCGCACGAGTCGGCTCTTTTTGCACGAGTCGGCTCTTTTTGCACGAGGCGCCTCTTTCCAACGAGTCGGCTCAAGTTTAAAAATTATTGTTTTATTTCGATTATGCATCATTTGAAAAGACCCAGTTTAACCCAGAGGCTGTAAAGAAATGACACGTCACCACAGGCTCCAGATGAAGCTAACAGGCTAACAGTTAGCGGCTAATCTGGAGCAGAGTTCTGACACGAGTATCACAGCAACCAAAGAGCCAATCAGGAGCGAGGATGTTGAAGGTAACGCCCCTTCTCGTCCACACCACTGGTTTAACAGGGAGCGGACGCTTAGCAACACTGTCAATCAAACCTGTTGCTAACGCTAACAGGAGCGACGTCGGGGACAGAAGGACCTGAAGTGTCTGTTATTAATGTTCATATGTTGATTTACAGACACAGACGTGAAATAAAAACCCCAGGATCATGTAGAGGGTTAATACGAACATTTAAGACCAAAATGAGTCTGACAGCAGCAGGTACAGAGAGAGAGACAGTTTATCAATGTAAAGTGAACTGGAGCCAGAGTCGATGGAGCAGGAAGTGCACCGTGATCACTTCTTTAACGACGATTTTTATTCAAAGGTGGATTTAAACACATCACAGGCTCGTTTTGTTTTATTCTACTTTTCGTTCCTCGCGACATTTTGCATTTACAATTTTCGGGTTAGCACCAAATTGTTTTAAAATGAAATATGAAGTTTTGCCGTTTCAGCACCAGGTGAATTTTAATTAGTTCAAAATGTTATTGCTGGTTTGATTAAAACACTGAAAATACCTCGTCGGTGATGGAGCCGGGACGTGTCGTGTTTTTGCCTCTTTTTACTGTTTTGGACAGTGGTGGAAGAACTAAATATTATTATTTAACCCTGGAGAACCCACTGGGTCAAATTTGGCCGCAGTTAATTCCTATTACGCAAAATGAACAAACAAAAATATACATGTCAAATTTTAATTCCAAAAATTCCAAAAGCCCAGAGTGCCACTTCTGGCCCCTGCAGAGACCCCTAGTGGATGAATATTGAACTAAAATGAGGCAGAGTGACAGAGACGAGATGGAAAACGAACACAAACACAAACACAACCAGCAGCTGGGAAAATGGTTTTTTTGTTAATCTTTTTAGTAATAGCTTGCAGAATGTCTAGAAGTACGTTTTATATTCTTTTTTGGATAAATCAATGAGCCCAATGGGTCAAATTTGGCCCTGATCCTAAAATAGGGAAAGGGTCAAAATTGAAAAAGTGGATATTTCTGTGTTGAACTTAGTGATTTAATACAATATTCATAATTTTCCAAAGAAGAAAAAGGTTCTCGGTTCTCCAGGGTTAAGTAAAAGTACAGATACAGAGGTAAAAAGTTACTCAGGTAAAAGTATCCAAGTACCTGATGACAGCGCCCCCTGCAGTCTGACTTCAACAGTGTCCCAGGTGTGAGTGAAAAAGCCCCTCGTCCCGGGTTAAGTCGTCCTGCAGATGGCGCTGTCGTCCTGCCTCTACCTAAATCTGCTGCACGTCACAGTGACATGACCACTGTGAGGCGCTAGTGAGCAGAACAAACTAAACCCTGCTTTAATAAACTACTTAAGTACCTGTTTAAATATGTACTTTAAGAGTGAAGTATTAAAGCTGCACTGTCACTTTTCTTGCGGTGGTTGACCTGCTCGTTTCCATGGAGACGTCGTCATTTTGACTGAAATGTTCCAAAAAGCAGGAAACTTATCAGTCCTGTTGGAAGTTGACAAAACATGCCAAACATTGTGACTGTGTGTGGGACGCCGCTCCACTGATCTGACCTGGAACTCGGTCTGGTGCATCATGAAGGTTTTTGTGTTTAATGCCAGAGTGTGGAACATTTCAACAAAGCAACAACATCCTCATGAAGACGAGACTAAAGAACCACAACTTCAGCTCCACATGCAGCTCATCGAGGCTGGAGCAGGTCTACTCCACCAGAAAAGTTACACTGTGCAGCTTTAAGGGCAGTACTGTCCTGCGTGTACAGTACTGTCCTGCGTGTACAGTACTCTCCTGCGTGTACAGTACTTTCCTGCGTGTACAGTACTTTCCTGCGTGTACAGTACTGTCCTGCGTGTACAGTACTGTCCTGCGTGTACAGTACTGTCCTGCGTGTACAGTACTGTCCTGCGTGTACAGTACTGTCCTGCGTGTACAGTACTTTCCTGCGTGTACAGTACTTTCCTGTGTGTACTCTGTTACTTCCACCACTGTTCTGGAGACATGAGCGTTGAGCGTTTCTTCGTGTTATGTGGAGACTCCGTGTTTTTAGCCCTTGGACAGTGTTTTTAGTGCAAATCACAAAAAGCCTCTGAGACAAAAAGGCTGAAGCTGAACACGTCTCGTCTGGTGTTTTTTATAAACTCACTGACAGTTTTAAAAAGTAGATTAAACTTGAACCCGAGGCTGAGCTAATCCGAGTCTCAAACAGGAGAACGACACATTCACACTTTATAAAAACACTATAAATCTTTACAGGACTGATCTGTGCAAAATGGCGGCTGGTTCGTTTATAATTGTTAGTAGTACCACGACTCTCCGGCGCCCCCTTTCTGCAGTATGTGCTTTGTTAACAATATTATAGTGACACGTGTTCAACAGGCTCCTGTTAAATCCATATTTACTCAAAAAGGCATTCAGGGTTTATAAAAATATACACATTTGGGCCTGTACAGGTGGAATACGACGGGACAAAATCTCAAGTTCTTTCCCAAAAAGTCTGTTGCTGCGCCGCCTCGGCCGACACACAAAAAACCCAGCTCCCCAGAAGCGTGCGACTCCTCTGCAGATGCCACAGAAGTCCAGCTCTGGTCAGTGTGGTCCCGTGTGACCAGGGCAGAGGTGTGTGGACCGGTCCTGCCGCGCCCTGTGCTGAGGGTCAGAGGGAGGAGGGCGGAGCGGGCGGATCAGAGCAGGCCGCCGTTGTTGTAGGACTTTCCAAACATGTTGAAGTCGGTCTCCACAGAGTGAGTGGTGACCGGCTGCTTGTACAGAGGGTTGGACGCCTGACGAAGACACAGAGGGAGAGATGTTTTAGAAAGAGAACACGACAGAGGCCAACGAGCACAGGGTTAACTAGAGGTCAGAGGTCACAGACTGAGACGTCACCACAGCTTCAGCTCCACATGAAGCTCGTCGAAGCTGGAGCAGGTGTAGAGACGAATGTCATAGCAACAAAAGAGCCAATCAAGAGCGAGGCTGTTTAAGGTCACGCCCCTTCACCCACACCACTGGTTTAACAGGGAGCAGGCGCTTAGCAACACTGTCAATCAAACCTGTTGCTAATGCTAAAGGAGCGACGTCGGGGAAAGAAGGACCTGATGTGTCTGTTATTAATGTTCATATGTTGATTTACAGACACAGACGTGAAATAAAAACCCCAGGATCATGTAGAGGGTTAATACGAACATTTAAGACCAAAATGAGTCTGACAGCAGCAGGGACAGAGAGAGAGACACAAAAAATAAACTCAAAATGACAAAAAAATTGACTCAAAACAACAAAGAAAAAAAAAAACCCTAACAAAAAAATAAATAAATAAAATTTAAAATAAAAGAACTAAAAAAAAAAAAAAAAAAAAAAAAAAAAAAAAACATAATAAAAAAATAAACTCAAAATAACAAAAAATGTAAAAATAAATAAACTAAAAAAAGTAATAATAATAAAATAACTCAGAAAAAAAATAAATAAAATAAAACAAGACCAAAATGACGACTCGCTGAAGCAGGAAGTGTGCCCATGATCACTTCCTGTTTCCCATGTCCATTTATATACACAGTCTATGATCGGTCAGTTCAGAATACCTGAACCGTCTCGTGCACTCACCATTTCGTATCTGGCTCGTGATCGTGCGTTTTGAAACCTCGTGAACTCCCGTCGGTCGTGGATGGTGATGACGAGCTTCCACGCGGCGAGCAGCACCACACCGACCAACAGGATACTGCCCACCACCGCCAACAGGACCGTGAGGGCGTCTGGGCCGCTCGCACACTCTGGAGGTACACATGGAACCACAACATGAGAGAGAACATGACACAATACGAGACAGAACACGACACGGAACATGAGACAGAACACGACACAGAACATGAGACAGAACACGACACAGACTGCACTAAACTATAATATCGGCACTAACTAAATACCTGCACTAAACTGACACTTTATAACACCGGCCTTTTTTTGCTCTGTTGTTCTGATCTTGTTGTATATATCTGCCTCTGACTATTTTATTTTTTAAGTACATCTTTTTTAACTTCATGCATGTCCTTATTTGTATTTATAATAGCTATATTTCTACTTTTTAAATATTATTATTCAGTGTTTTATGTTGCACTTTATCACTGAAGAAAGTTCCTACTTTGTGAAGTTGTAGCAGTAAAAGTTCTGATTCTGATCGAAGCTGTTCGGAGGACAGTATATTCTGATTATAGATTAAACCTGTGTGAGTTATGTACAGATTAAACCTCTGTGTGAGTGTTATGTACAGATTAAACCTCTGTGTGAGTGTGTTACGTACAGAGTAAAAGAGTCACAGTTCTGGACTCTGGCTCTGAGGCACAAACCACAGTGGAAAACAACACGAGGTTCAGAGTGAGGACAGACATCAGGACGTGTTCCTTAAACTGAAGGTCATGTATGTGGCCTTCAGACTAAATCATGAAAACAAAAGGCAGAGCTAACGCGGC
This sequence comes from Periophthalmus modestus, assembly GCA_019594935.1. Taxonomy (NCBI): domain Eukaryota; kingdom Metazoa; phylum Chordata; class Actinopteri; order Gobiiformes; family Gobiidae; genus Periophthalmus; species Periophthalmus modestus. The sequence continues at coordinate 30,267,002 of JAIEZT010000009.1, read as the reverse complement.
GTTGCTAAGCGCACTGACCCGGCTCCTTCAGGGCGGTGAGGATGGACTGTCCGCTGGCGTGCTCTGAATACGTGAATTTCATCACACAATCGTTGTCTGTTTTGTAGAGACAAAGCACAGCACCGGGATCGTCTGTTTCTGTGGAGGACAAGAACAACGACGATTAGAAAAACAAACAGATGAATCACATGTTTAGGACGTTTCCATCGTTTAAATTTGAGACAGAGGCTTTGCTAACGGCGCTATGCTAATTCTTAGGAGAGTTGGATGATTGTATAAACGTGTAGATCTGACATTTATTCAAACTGTGGAATATTAAGACAAAACAAGAACCTTTAGTGTTGGCAGTTTTAAAACTCATTTATTTAATCCACCCAAACGAGAGAGAAAGAAAGAGAAAGAGTGTGTTTGTGAAAAAAGGTCAATGAGCTGCACAGTCACTAAATATCGACCGTGTTCTCGATGGCGTTTCCGTTTTGCTGTTGTTTTCAATCAATATCCATCACCCAACGACACGAGGGAGGCTGAGGTCAGGCTGCCTCCCCTCCTCCTCTGTCTCTCCTCCCCTCCTCTGTCTCTCCTCCTCTGTCTCTCCCCTCTTCCTCCTCTGTCTCCCCTCTTCCTCCTCTGTCTCCCCTCTTCCTCCTCTGTCTCTCCTCTCCCTCTGCTCTCTATCCTCTGTCCCTTCTCTCCAAATCTCCTCTCTCTCTCCTCCCTATCTCTCTGTCCTCCTTCCCCCCTCTTCTCTCTCTCCCTCTGCGTCTCCTCCCCGTCTCTCTCCTCCCTCTTGCCCTCCTCTCACCTCTTCCTCTCTCTCTCCCTCTCCTCACCCCTCTCTCCTCCCTCTTTCTTTATTTCATGCTCCAAGTATGTGAGTTCTCCATGTGGCCTTGATTAGGAGCAGTCAGATGTTAAACTAGTGAGGAATGTAGTGGAAAAATGTCAGATCTGCTCCAGAGTCGGGCTCAGATCTGCTCCAGAGTCGGGCTCAGATCCAGAGTCGGGCTCAGATCCAGAGTCGGGCTCAGATCCAGAGTCAGGCTCAGATCCAGAGTCAGGCTCAGATCCAGAGTCAGGCTCAGATCCAGAGTGAGGCTCAGATCCAGAGTGAGGCTCAGATCTGATCCAGAGTGAGGCTCTTCCAGATGCTCCATTACTGTTAAAGTGACTGTTAAAGCCTTTAGTTCTAGCTCTCGCGTGAGCAGCAGCCTGACGACAGATTTAAGGAGCTCATAAATCCCACTGTCCTTAAACATACGCCGCCAGATTAGGAGTGACAGTTTACAGTGTGATGGACGTGGAAAACCTTTAAAAACACAAGAATTTGTCTGGAAAACCTGGGGAAAATGTGGTGGATAAACTCTGAAAGAGGCCAGATGTGCTGCGTGTGACTGCAGGGGTTCCACACTTTATGTTTTGAATATTTTCCTCGACGTTTTTACCGTGACATAGACTGTAGAGATAAATGTACAGAGCTGACCTGCGAGCGCCGCGTTTTAAACAGGAAGTGATCATGGTGCACTTCAGCTCCATCGACTCTGGCTCCAGTTCACTTTACATTGTCACTTTCAACAGCCTCGCTCCTGATTGGCTCTTTGGTTGCTATGTCAAAATTATAACTAATTTTTTAACCAATTACGCTGCATATGCTGCTGCTCCTAATGACGCCAACACGAACAGGACTTAATATCTGCACTTCACCACGACAACTGAAAACACTCTGCACTCATCTGGATATTCTACTTTATGGGTTGGATATTTTCCTGTCCTTAAAACTACTTCTTGACTGAACTCATCTCGCCTGTGGTTTTGATTCAGGGAGAGATGTTCAAAGTAGATGCCCAGACAGTTTCTTCTTCTTTGTTAAACGTTTTATAATCCTCTCAATCACGTGTCTATGTATCACACAACATCAATTTACCAAACCACTCACTGACTGGAAATGACACACGAATAAACGCTCCAATAAAACCAGAGCCTGAGTAAACAAGTGACTGAGTGAGACGTGACAGGCTCAGCTCCACATGAAGCTCAGGCCAGAGCAGGTACAGAGACTAATCTGGAGTATCATAGCAACTAAAGAGCCAATCAGGAGCGAGACTGTTGCAGGTAACGCCCCTTTCCGCCGCAACGCTTAGCAATAGTGAAATAAAAACCCCAGGATCATGTAGAGGGTTAATACGAACATTTAAGACCAAAATGAGTCTGACAGCAGCAGAGACAGAGAGAGGGGACACGGTTTAAAAAAAAAAAAATACACAAACCCCCCCAACAATCTCAAAATAACAAAAAAATAAATATAAATAAATAAATACATAAATAAATAAATATGAATAAAAATAAACTCAATATAACAAAAAATAATAAACTCAAGATAACAAAAAAATCAACAAAAAATAAATTACAAAAACCAAAAACCAAACCTCAAAATAACTAAAAAAAATGAAGAAAATAAACTTAAAAAAAACAACAACAAAAAACAAAAAATAACAGCTGCTTAGAATACCTAACAAAAAAATAAAAATCAAAAATCAACAAACTCAAAATAACAAAAAAAAACAAAAACAAAAAAAACAACAACAACGTAGGATCATGTAGAGGGTTAATACGAACATTTAAGACCAAAATGAGTCTGACAGCAGCAGGGACAGAGAGAGAGACAAATTTTCAATAGAAAGTGAATTGGAGCCAGAGTCGATCCAGCCAGAAGTGCACCCTGTTCCTGTTTGTAATGCGGTAGCGGCAGGTTCGCTCTGTCCATTTATGAAGCGTCTGTGGTGTGAGAATCTGCAGCAGATGTGATGTAAATACGTTTGTGCTGGACCGTGGGCACATGTTTGAGTCGGCTCTGTGTTTACTCACTCAGCGTTTCCACGGTGATGATCTCATCCTTACACAGACGCTGACAGGTCTGATTGTCGGCCAAACGCCCCGAGCTGAAGAGACGGCACTCGATACACTCCCTGGACAAAGGATGACCGTTATAACTCTGCAGTAATGTGGAGCTCCACCAACCTGACCCCAACCAGCAGGATATTACATGTACTGAGCCCAAACATCACAAATCAAACTTAAATCAGTCCTATAGTGCTTGTGTCTCTATGGTTCTCATCTCTGTGGATCATTGTTATAATTTACACTTTTTAAATATCAATATTCATCTAAAACCACGTCATAAAACAAACAAATCCGCTGATTTCTGTGTTAGAAAACTGCAGTTTCCAGTGGAGCCGACGTCGCTGTAAACGTCATGACAATAAAGACTCCTGTAGCTGTAGCGCCCCCTATGGACAGAGCACATCACACTACAGCAGCACATTTTTATACATTTGGACCAAAATGACGACGCGACGCTGCAGAATCCTACGAGTATCAACGATTAAGAAAATAAAACGAGAAGGAAGAGCGGACGTCACAGGGGGTGTGTCTCAGTGGGCGCGTCACAGGGGGCGTGTCACAGGGGGCGTATCTCAGTAGAGGTTTAATGGGGGAAAAAAATCTACAAAATAGTGGATTAGAGATTAAACTTAAACATGAATCACTCCAAATAAATTCAATAAATATTGAGTTTGGCCTGAGACTTAGTTTTTAATTTTGGCCCTTTGTGAATTTGAGTTTGACACTCCTGATTTAGATTATTTAAATTTTATGTTTATTTTAACGTAGCTTACACACATGACCAGTCACATGACCAGTCACATGACCAGTCACATGACCAGTCACATGACCAGTCACAGCGGCTCCAGAGTCTCTGCATCACTCAAGAAAAAAAACAAACCCCTCTGTGCGTAGCTCATCATTCAAAAGACTGATTTTATTTTAAATTGCCATCATAACGTTTTATCATCCTGAAATCAAATGAAGAGCTCGCTGACCCCTGTCCTCCGCCAACACTCAGCAGGGGTCAGAGGTCATTCCATTCAGACAACCCATGTGCATGTGAGGACGTCAGTGAGGAGACTTCAGTTTACAAGAGTCTGGGGCATTTAACCCTCCGCTTCAAACGGAGCCGTGCGAGCGTCTGTCTGAAGCGGCCTCTCCGTCTGAAGGGTCACGAATGGCATGTGCGTTATCTGCCTCTCGTAAGACCGCCATCGAGCCGGAGATAAGTTACCTCCAGGAGACGGGGGCATTTGGGGAGTTTTCAAAGCTCAAACATTACCGTAGATCACCGGGTTTATCATCGTTTATGTCACGTTTATAAAGCTCAACATTATTCTTAGGTTGTAACAAGCAGCACATGAATAAAGTCTGTTCCCTTCAGTGTCGACAGCCGTCCTCCACGATCCAGAACAAACAAGTCAAACGTTTTAGCGTGAAGACGTTCAGCTGCTCATCCAAGAGGTTTCATCAGCTCAGGACCTCAGTCTGCTGAACATCTCCTCCTCAAAGACACTCACCACGACTTTGAAGATGGAGAAGGACAGATCTGAGCCAGAGAAAAGAAATGGTTTAAGAGGAGAGTTAAAGAAGATGTTTGTGAAGAAAGAAAATCCATCTTTGAACAGGAATGAGGCCTTAAACATCATCTACCTCCATCTACAACTCCTACTCCAACAGTATATGTAAATAAGGAAACAATAGAGACAGTACGCCAACAGCCGGTACGCTAACAGTCAGTACGCTAACAGTCAGTATGCTAACAGCCAATATGCTAGTAGGTGTAAGAGCATCCATTAAGGGCCTGACTGATTATGCCAAATATGATTCAGGCTCAGTTCACACTAAGCCACCCGTTTGTTTCCAGTTTCAGTGTCGTTAGCGCCTCCTTCAGACAGATATGAGGCAGTGTCCAGCAGGAATCTGACCAGAACTGAAGAAGAGACTTGAACGAGCAGCCAAACGTCTTCAGTCTAAAACTCTAACACTCTGGATCCTGGACGTCGACACTGAAGGGAACAGACTTTCTTCATGTGCTGCTTTTTAAGAATAATGTTACGAGCCTTTTACCTCAGACCTGGACGACTGAGGGTCACACAAATATATTTCAGTTTTGACTTTCTAAAAACTCATATGTACAATGATGTGTGTTTCTCAGTATTCAGGCGTTTTAAAAATAACAGCTGTTTGTTTTAATACAACCTGACCATCCATTTCTGTGATTGGCTCATCCACCTGTCAATCATGCCCATGTGACCTCACGGACCCAGACTGTACGTCTTTGAAACACGGGCAAAGAGACCTGGAACTTAAAGTGTTAAAGTGCGACAGCCTCACCTCTTGGTCCCACAGGCGTCGGGGCAGGTGGGGCACTTCTCGCAGGTGTCTCCGAAGGCGCCGGGCTCGGAGCACTGGCAGCGGCCGCACACGCAGCTGCCCCGCCCGCTGCACATCTGTCCGTCATCAGACACGCACGAGCTCGTCTCCGTGGAGCAGTTACAGTTGTCGCCGATGAATCCGGCGTGGCACTTACACTCGCCGCAGTGACACTCGCCGTGACCTGAAACGAGCAGAACGTCAGTGAGACCCAGACTGGACACGGCGAACACGCTACACGCCGCGCTCCAAACAGGAAGTGATCACGGGCACACTTCCAAACACTCAGTCACTCCTTCAGTCTGTGACCTCTGACCTCTCGTTTCTGTCTGTGGTGTGAACGTTCACTTTGGATTAGTCAGGGTTTCAACTACAGCCATTTTTCATATTCTTCTCACTGCCCTCTGACAATTTGCCAACTTTAAAGCCCCAAAGAGCAAGTTTCTGCCAAAAATACACTGAACAGAAGTTTTTTTTTTGTTTTTTTACATTTTGGATGTTTTTAAAGTGCTGAAAATGTAGAAAAACACACATCCTCACTCTGAGACTCGCATCTACACAGACCTGACTCACTTTCTCTGGAGGTGGACCTTCTCCTGCTTGTGGAAATGTTATTCCTTTAACTAAAATATTCCACAGTACAGCATTAAACAGATCTATCCTCATGGAAAACGCTCCGAGGTTTGGTTTTCAGTCACTTTTAAGTTCTTGAATTAATGAATCTATTTGAGGATTTAAAATCATTTCCATTGTTCAGGAACTTCCAGAACATGGAGATCGAAGGAAACTTTTACCTTTGTGCTCGATCAAAACCGAAGCAGAAATATAAACTTTTTAGGAATTAGGAAAATGTCCCAGCGAGACACAAATAGATCTTGTTCTTGTAGCATATTTAAAAGTTTGAACCCACATGAATCCTGATCTCATGAGACTGACGGGATTAAAAGCTCACAGAAGAATTTAAATACAAGAAAACAGTTTGTGCAGACGGGCCGTCCTTGGATGACAACAATAAAACCTTTATGTTTCAGGACAGAAGCAGTAAGTCCATTTCCTGTTCCACTTGACCTTGACAAACTGTAGCAGCTGCAGCTTTAGCCCCGAACGACACCGGCACCACCTCGTTATTCTGTGTTTAGCTCCACACTCGTCAATCTGTGGCACCGGCTCAATGTGATAAAGACTCAACAAAACCAGAGTGATTCTTACAGCTGTTTAATGAACGGAACATTACAACGAACACGGCCGTTTCACAGCAGCACAAAGACCCCAGTCAGAAAAGTCACTGATGGATGAGGCAGAAGCGAAACTAATCAATACGACAACAATACAACTCTGACCTCACTAAAGCGGCGGCTGTCAGCTCCGTCTCCGCTAAAGACACTAAACACAGGCCCAGGAAATGAGAGAACAGTCGACAGGTGAACAGACTTCGTAAAGAAATGACTGAGTGAGACATCATCAGCAACATGAAGCTCATCCAGGCGAGAGCAGGTATAACAGGGCTGTCCAAACAACGGCCCAGGGGCCAAATACGGCCCTCAGACCAATTTTTTGACTCAATATAACAAAAAAATTATAAACTCAAGATAACAAAAAAAATCTACTCAAAATAACTAAACTAAAAAAAAACAAAGACTGAAAATACAAAAAACAAACAAACCTCAAAATAATAAAAAAAAAATAAAATGAAGAAAATAAACGAAAAAAATTAATAAATTAACTCAAAAAACAAAAAAAACAAAAAATTAAAAAAAATAAAATAAAAACCTCAGGATCCTGTAAAGGGTTAATACGAACATTTAAGACCAACATGAGTCTGACAGCAGCAGGTTCAGAGAGAGGGGACATGGTTTTTCAAGTGAATTGGAGCCAGAGTCGATGGAGCAGGAAGTGCACCATGATCACTAGCAGGTTAGCTATGTCCATTTATATAAAGTCTGTGGTTTAACCTGGCACCTCCTCTCCTACATCTGTTTGGGTAAAGTTCTGATTCATAACTCGCCTTTTTAATTTTCTTCTCCCATTTTCAAACCACTAACATGAAATGACAGACACAGGTATGTTTGGTTTAAAGGAGCTGTGTCAGGTCTACGGTGGTGGACCCCAACCAGAAAAGTTACATAGTGCATCTTTAATGGATAATCTTGGAAATATATTGAAACATGAACAAAAACTGCACAATCTGATCAGAGTAAAATAGGGTAAAAGATGTTGTTCATTTGAGGATTCTTAATGCCTCCAGCAGATGTTACGGGACACAGGCTTTTAGAGTTTCAAATACAAACATGGACGACGCAGACGCTCCAGACGCTTCCCCGAGTCTGGCCGCACGCTCGTCTGTCGTGTGGTTAGCATTACGCAACATCCAGATGACAGACGAGCCATGCGATCTTTCCTAATTTCATATAAACACAAAAAAACAAAACTTTCCATTTTCCAAGTTGCAGTGGAAAATTCCGACTGGTCAGAGATGAAGTGGAGCGAGGCGGCGGCCATGACGGGCGCGGTGCGTGTGGAGGCGGAGTCATGGTGCCAGGGTGACGGAGACGTGCCCCAAAGTGAGACGAAGAGGGGGAACTGAGGGAGAACTGAGGGAGAACTGAGGGGGAGGGAGAAGGGAACTGAGGGAGAACTGAGGGAGAACTGAGGGAGAACTGAGGAGAGGAGAACTGAGGGAGAACTGAGGGAGAAACTGAGGGAGAACTGAGGGAACTGAACTGAGGGGGAACTGAGGGGGAACTGAACTGAGGGGGAACTGAGGGGGAACTGAGGGAAACTGAGGGGAACTGAGGGGAACTGAGGGGAACTGAGGGGGAACTGAGAGGAACTGAGAGGGAACTGAGGGGAACTGGGGAAACTGGGGGGAACTGAGGGGAAACTGGGGGGAAAAACTGGGGGGAAACTGGGGGGAAACTGGGGGGGAAACTGGGGGGAAACTGGGGGGAAACTGGGAGCGGGCAGGACTGGGAGAGTAAAATGAAGAGCAACAGAAGCGAGTTTAATCTGGGTCAAGTCTGAAAACAACAGTAAAGATTCAGGTTTTAACAAATTCAAAATCACTAGAGTCAACTCTTTACTTCTGCTGTAGCTAATCGTTAAAATAAACTGGCTCCTGTTTCATATCGGGTCAATTCAAAATGTTCTTGGAGCCGTATACTCCACCCTGAGCCCAGAGGTCAGAGGTCAGCTGACCAGCTCAAGACCAGAGGAGACCTTTTCTGTGGCAGTGTCCAGACTATGGAACAGCGCCCTCTGCCTGTCAGATCCTCTCAGACTTTAACGCAGTTTAAGACTCGACTGAAAACACTAACACAGCCCCGCCTCTTCTCCCTGGTATTTAACACTAGACAGAAAAAGAACAAAACATCCTGTGTATCATGTTCTCTGTTTTGTGACTTTTATGTGAATCACTTTGTTTCTATAGCACATTTACAACAACCTCAGCTGAACCAAACAAACTGAATTGAAATAACCAGAGTGGAGATGATCCTTGAAGCATTTACCCTCAAAATAAACCAGAAGTAGAATGGCTAAAAAGAATTTCAAACATTTGTTTTTAGTTTTAACTTTGGCCCTTTTCTTCAGTAAAGGCACATTTAATAACTCCTGAAGAACTAAACTATTCCAGATTCAAGCTCCAGTTCAGACCATTTCCTGCACTGATTAACCACAGCTTTTTAAACTGTGAAAAAAATAATGAAATAGTACAGCCAGAACCATAGATGTTTATATAAATGCACAAAGCTAACGTGCTGTGCTCCAAACAGGGCGTGATCATGGGCGATTCTGGCGGTTTTATTTCTCTATTGTGTTTGTAAATCAAGATACAGACACAGAAAATACAAAAAAGTCAATGTTCCAACTTGTTTCGAGTCATAAATCCTCCATTTTCACTGAAGGTCAGAGGTGAGACTTCTACAGAGGCCGTATTCATAGCTCCTGTTTTTTTATGGTGACCCTGATGCCTCGTCTCGTGTCTATGGCCTGAGGTAATTACACTTGTGAAAACATCTCCAAAAAGAACAGTATTTCTCTGTATATCTCAGTCTGACAGCGAGCGGAGAACCACAAATCACAGCTTCTGAGCCGAGCTGAATCGCACAAAGTCACATTGAACACGGAGGCGCTTTAAGGTGTGGAGCGGACGTGTGTGCTAGCTCCTCTTTGTGCTAATGTGCCGCTGGATAAGTACAAACGTGTCAGGCTTTATGAGACTCGAGTCATGAGAGACAACGGCACGCTCCAAATGTTCTGGTTTTATTTTTCAGAGTGTAATCGTCCAGATGAAGGATTAAGGTGAAGTTTGAAAATCCAAAGGTGCACGGTGTAACTTTTCTAGTGGAGCGTTAGTGTCCATGGAGGTTATCATTTCCCTGGAATATTCCACAGTATGTCGGAGTACTGATCTCCATGGAGACAAGCAGGCGATGACAAAAGGCCAAGTTACAAGTCAGAGTCTGTGGAGAGGCGAGCCCCTGTACAGTAAGAACAAGTGTTTTTCAAAGTGTTAAAAAAAAAACGAAAACACCTGTAATAAAAGAACAAAGATGGACAGGTTTAATGCAGCTGTAAAATGTTCCAGACAAAGCACCAACATCTCCGCTGCAGCTCAAGCTCGGTCAAACATGATCGTCCAATCAGATCTGTTTATTTCAGACACACGTGTGAAACGAAACAAAGGAGGACATTTTTCCCTCTCCTCAGATTAACAGAGTTTAAACTTCGTTCTTTGATTCTGCTGAAATCTGGCAGGTTTTTCAGCCTGTGGGATTTTTTTTCCCCTTTATTTTTTCTGATACAGACGGACCAGGCCTGTCCCTGATTGGATAATCCACCTGTCAATCACGTCCATCTGAAAACGGGAGAGTCAGTGGTGACGAGACTCACATCTTTATAACGTTCTGAAGTGTGTGCTCTGGATCCCGGGAGATGCTCGATACCAGAGCAGAGACCGACAGAACTTATTTCCTTTAAACAAACACGTCTGATAAACAACGATCCAAATGTTTCAACTGTTTAAAGTAACGACACAACAGCTTTGAAAATATTAACAGGCATTTTGGGCCAAACATCATCCAGTAAATCGTCTCTACACCAGTTTATAAACCAAAACAGGACAGTCGACCGAACGGACATTTTCGATTTGATTGTGTAGTTTGCAGAGCTACGTTTTTAGTGGAGGAAAAAAAAAAAATCATGTTTTCAGTCGTGAGCATGTTTTTGTTCAGTGATCATAATGATCGGCCTCTGTTGAATCTAATGAGATAAAAAACTTATTACATTAGACTTTTGATCTGATGTTGCTGATTTAGAGCGTCACAGCTGCACGACCCTGTGCCAAACACTGAAATGCAATTTCCAACAGAAAAAAAGTGGAAAATAAAAATGTTTTCTTCCAAACAAATCGATTTGAACTTCAAATTCAATGAATTTGCCCCATGAACTGATACTCAAGACATTAAACCTGTCATTATCTGTGTGATATCCGACACCAGGATTGACCTCCCAACAGTAAAGTTACACAGTGGAGCTTTAAGATACAAAGAGTCTTTACGGCAAGAATGTACCAGAGATTTTCAACAAAACATGTCGTCATGATCCTGTTCAGATCCAACCAAAGGTTTGAATTCTGACATGTGGCTGAAAACCACAGGATACGACTTGGCTAATGTTTTCAGTTCAGTGTCCAACAGCCAATCCTCCTGCTCCTGCCCCTCTGCCCCTGCCCCTCTGCCCCTGCTCTTACCCCTTCCCCCTGCTCCTGCCTCTGTCTCTGTCTCTGCCCCTGCCCCTCTGCCCCTGCCCCTGCCCCTGCCCCTCTTCACCAGCCTGAGTGCAGTTCAGAGCAGTGTTATGATGAAGTTTGTATGACACAGCTCTGAAGCTCTGAAGCTCTGACCTACTTTAGTCTGAGCCTGACGTGAGCTGAGCTCCATCTGCACAAGTTGTTCTTGAGCAAATATTTACATAGAATCTAGAGGAAATGAGGCTGGGGGTTATTTTTAGAGCCAGATCTCATATGTGTAAAATGCAAACAGACAGAAAGACGTTTTAAACAAACGTGGAGCTAATGCAGCGTCTTCAGAGAGAGGACGAAACACTGAATACTCCAGAGAACGGGAATAAGGCGGGAATAAGGTGGAATCTGCAGAGCGGTCCAGCTGTGACATCACCGTCTGCACATGAAGCACGAGGCAACAAACAACACAACAACAAAACAAACAAACCTCACAACAAACAAACCTCACAACAAACAATAAACCTCACACCAAACAAACCTCACATGATGAACACCACGTTGGTTTAAAACATGTTTGTATTAATGCTAAAAAGAACCTGGCATTGACGACATTTATATTCATGTAAAAGTTATTAGATAATGGATGAGAGGACGTCTGCGCCATCGTCGTCTCACGAACAGAACGAGGCCAAGAAACACCCCGGAACAATCTGTGTCTCATTGGTGAGTCTGATTCAGAAGTGGGTCAAAGTCAGAACCGTTTCCTCTTCTCCAGAGCTTCAGTCTGCCTCAGGTCTACATGTGTTTATCACAACTAATGGAAAATCACACACTGTTAATATAGATGGACATGGCTAACCTGCTAGCACCGCGCTACAAACAGGAAGTGTTCATGGGCGAACTTCCTGCTCCATCGACATTGAAAAACCGTGTTTCTCCCTCTGCTGCTGTCAGACTCATGTTGGTCTTAAATGTTCGTATTAACCCTCTACATGATCCTTTTTATTTCACGTCTGTGTCTGTAAATCAACATATGAACATTAATAACAGACACATCAGGTCCTTCTTTCCCCGACGTCGCTCCTGTTAGCGTTAGCAACAGGTTTGATTGACAGTGTTGCCAAGTGCCTGCTCCCTGATAAACCAGCGGTGTGGGCGGGAAGAGGCGTGACCTTCAACATCCTCACTCCTGATTAACTCTTTAGTTACTATGACACTCGTCTCTATTCCTGCTCCAGCCTGGATGAGGTTCATCTGGAGCTGAAGCTGTGGTGACGTCTCTCACGTCTTTAGTCTGGTGCGGTTAAACCCATTTTCACTTCCCACAAACAGCAGGATCATAAATAATAAAGAGGAAGAACTACTGGCACGCTCCCAAAGAAACTCAGACCAGACTGAGAATAGAACTCTCTTCTGTTCCCTTTTTTCTGTGGTATATTTTGGCTAATCATCGTTGGGAATATGCTACGACAGGAAGGCCAAAAAGTCTTATCTTAGCTGGTCTGACTGGTCACCATGGAAACAGTTTCATAAGTGTGGTTCATCTCTGCAGTAATCTCCAGAACTCACTGACCCCTGCTCAAATACACAGTTATGACACTGCATTCAAGAGAACACCAAAAACACGCCGATAACACAAAAAACATGCCAAAAATATGCAGAAAACACGCAGAAAACATGCAGAAAATACTCCAAAAACATGCAGAAAATATGCAGAAAATGCGCAGAAAGCAAGCAGAAAATACGCAGAAAACACGCAGAAAATACGCAGAAAACACGCAGAAAACATGCAGAAAATATGCAGAAAACACGCAGAAAATATGCAGAAAACACGCAGAAAATACGCAGAAAACACGCAGAAAATCCGCCAAAAACACGCAGAAAATATGCCAAAAACACGCAGAAAATACGCAGAAAACAAGCCAAAAAGATGCCGAAAAGACACAAAAGACACAAAAAACACACGAAAACACACAAAAAACCACATGCAGAAAACCACAGAAAGCACACAAAAAACAGAAAACACAAAAAAAAACACACAAAAAACACACAGAAAACACACATAAAAGCACAGAAAACATGCCTAAAACACGCAGAAAACACGCCGCGCCCTCGTCCTGATGTTGACAGAAGGAGGGAGCCGCTTCCTGCTGCGCTCAAAGAGCCGTCTGTGAGGAGCTCGTGGACATTCACAAAACAAAACATGGACTCACACTGTAACTGCAGAGGTCAAAGGTTGGAGTTTAACCTTTGACCTCTGCAGTTACAGTGTGAGGAGTTTCAGCTGATGAGGCGTTTCACTGAATACTTCAAATACTTGTGGTGCTGTGTTTTAAGTCCGTCTCTGGGGAGCCGTAAAGAGGCATTTCCTCCTGAACACGGCCCCAGAGCCTCTGCTGCTCAGGTGAACATTTAACCTCCACAGGTGTAAACCAGAGTAAAAGTACTGTACTCGAGTAAAGTACAGGTACAGTGGTCTCTCGTTTATCGCGGGCTCGGATCACGTTCTAAAAACAACCCGCAAATAACGAAATCCATCAACTATCAGCTTCATTTTTACAATTCTTCTCTGTGTTTCTTGGCCGTAAAACCCCTCACCACACACTTTATACACCTTTTATACAATTTCCTCACATTTCTCTTGTTTAAACACTCTCAAAGTTCAAACCTTTGTAGATTTTTTCAGTTTTATAGAACGAAACCAAAGATCACGACTCGTTTTCATCCACTTTTAAATGTACTTCACTACATCTGAGCAGTATCTGAACTTTTTACTCCACTGGATTTTTCGGTTGCTGAAAAGTCTGAGGGTTTATTTTGGTTTTGTGTTAAAAATAAATAAATAAACCAATAAAACAAAAAAAAAATCTATTCACTTGTTTCTGTTGAACAAAAGTAAACTCAGATCTGTATCAACATCAATTCAAAGCTTTATTAGATCTGAAAGTCTGAAATATTTGTACTTTTGACTCTTAAAGTGCATGTTTAAACAGGTACTTTACACTTTACCGTCACACCATGTCCACATAATAAAGACGTCACATCAGCTGCATTTTCACAGCTCGAGTTTAGTTTATGTTCTAGAAAACTGAACGTGACCAGAGACACAGTTACATCATTATTTACACACGCAAACATTCCTGACTCAACAAAACCACAAAGAACAGCTCGTAATAAACCGTTTCACACATGAGCTCGTCAAAATGTGGGAACGCCAGAGCCATAAATCAAACGTGAACCGAACGAGTCACTGTGTAATCTGTCATTTCACAAGCAATTTAAACAATGATCAGACCACAACTAAATCCTGACGAGAGACGAGCTTCAGGACGAGTCAGAGCCTCGGGACGAAGTCAGAGCTTCGGGACGAGAGACGAGCTTCGGGACGAGAGACGAGCTTCGGGACGAGAGACGAGCTTCGGGACGAGAGACGAGCTTCGGGACGAGAGACGAGCTTCGGGACGAGAGACGAGCTTCGGGACGAGTCAGAGCTTCGGGACGAGTCAGAGCGACTTTCACTGTCCCTGGTCTAAAAACTATCTGGTTTGTACGGAACATGTTTTATATCATTTGGTGCTGTGTGCGACTCCATTTTACTCAACATTTATTCGGCAGGTTAAGTGTCTTGCCCAAGGACGATGACAGTTTTCATCTGTGGAAGCTGGAATCGCACCGTCAACTGTGATTCAATGGATCTGACCAGTTTCCAATGACGTCTATGTGAAGAAGACTGGGATTTGCTCCACTGGGACATTTAGTTTATTTTGTGTCTGATCAGATTTAAGCTGTAAAGGTTTGAATAAATAATTGACTCAAACGACTGAAGTGTTTCATTCTGCTGTTGGTTTATTGATTTTGAACTAAATTGTAGATTTATAATAGTTTTTGTGGTTTAAATCTGTGTTTACTTCAGTCACATTATCATGACAGGCCCAGTCTCCAAGAAACAAGAGCAAAACAAAGTATTTGTGTATATTTGTGTACTTGTCCTCTCTGTGGTGTTACTCTGTGATGTATTTGTGTGTATTTTTGTATATATTTGTGTACATTTGTGTATATATTTGTGTACTTTTCTGCGGTGTCACACTCAGAGGGATTCCACTGAGCTGCTCCGTCTGGAAACATCAAAGTATTTGTGCATATTTTGTATATTTGTGTATACATTTGTGTATATTTGTGTGTATATTTGTGTATATTTGTGTATATTTGTGTGTATATTTGTGTATATTTGTGTATATTTGTGTACATTTGTGTATATTTGTGTGTATATTTGTGTATATATTTGTGTATATATTTGTGTATATATGTGTACTTCTCTCTGGTGTCAGACTCTGATGTTTCCAGACGGAGCAGCTCTCTCTCTCGGTGGAATCCCTCCAAGTATTTGTATATATTTGTGTATATATTTGTGTATATATGTGTATATGTGTGTATATGTGTGTATATGTGTGTATATGTGTGTATATTTGCGGTGTCACTCTCATGTTTCCAGACGGAGCAGCTCGGTGGAATCCCTCTAAGTACAGGCTCTGTCAAAGCTCCAGGGGCTCGTGGGCTTCTGTTCGTCTGCAGTGCTGACGAGGCTCTACGGTCTCGTCTGTCTGGAACTTAAAATGTCGCTATGTCAAACCGCGGCAGAGAAGACGACGAAGAAAGTATCTGAATGTGCAGATGTGGGATTCTGAGAGGATTTGACCTCCATGTTTAGCCAAAAGGACTCAGAGAAGAGTTTAATCTGAGCTCTTTAAAGTCTGTTACTACATCCTGTTTCCTCGTCACAATCAGACCTGGAGTTGAGTTTTGTTTCATTAGACTTGGAATCTCTACTGAAGTAAAGGTGAAAGGAGCTGCTAACTTGAAAACTACCACTTCATGACATCACAAGGTGGAACAGAGCATGTAAAATAGTAACACAAACGTTTCAGTGGTGGCAGTTCTCGTCTTTCAGTTCATTTCTCTGGAAGTTGCTTTGTTTTCTTCTACGGTGGGAGCAGCCATTTCAAAACTACATCTCCTCCACTCCAGTAAAAGTTTTATGTGCAAATGGTTCAAAATAGAGCAAAAACATCCCAAAAATGTGCAGTTTAAGAAGCTCAAGTAACAACACGTTTGTTCTTGTAGCTGAGCCAAGTCGTCTGACACCGAGACAGAAGAAAACAAACAGAAAGATTCAGTTTGAGACGTGGTAGTAAATCAAAGTCAAAATAAGTCCATTAAACAGACGTGTGCAGCAGAAGCTCAGGACGACAGAGCTAATAACAGGCCGTGCTAGCGCTGTTAGCATTGTTAGCTCTGCGGCGCATCACCACAGGCCTGAGACAACAGTCATTATCCTCCATGAAAACAGTGTTTATCTGAGCTTCTCCTCGGCGTCCGAAGGCTTTAGTCATGTTTAGAAAAAAAAAGAACAAAACTCTGTGGACGTGATCATTTCTGTTCATCTTCAGAGTAAACCAGAGTCAGCGCCGTCGGCAGAGTCAGCGTAAGTAAAGGTACAGGAGGAAAGGGCTAAACGCAGAAAACTACTCAAAAAAGTCACTTTGCTTTTGGTAGACAATAGACACTCAGCTTTGAAACTCAGTGAGATAGCTAAATGTATTTCATACAAACTGACACTTTTATTCAAATTGGAAAACATAAAATAAAAAAACTAAATAAATAATGCAATTAAAATAAAGACGACCCAGTAATTTTTATCTGTAGTTTGTGTCGTTTTAATTTTCACTATGCCTCAAAATTAGCATTAGCGTTAGCATTGAGACACAAACATGTTTCTTTCTAAAAACAGAAGTATTTTATTTGTGTCGTGTTCATCTGTGACACCCACCTGCAGCTCCCTGTCCACTGACCCTAACCCCCTGATCTCTGACCCCTGACCCTCCCTGACCTCTGACCCCCCCTGTCCACTGCCAATGTTTAAAAAATTAAATAATTAATTTTAGCGTGACTCTGCTAAAGTCGGACAGGAAGTAGCGACGCCAACAATCAGGCTGCCATTATTTCCTGCACAAAATGAGAGCACAGTTTAACAGCTCATATTTCAGTCTCTGAATTCAAAAACAAAAGTTTTACCTCAGACACTCTCAGGGTGAGGACAAGACTCAAACAAATAAAACTTTAAAACATCATAAATGTGGAGCTCTCATCTGGTTTAGTGCTGAGGTTCATTTATAGAACCTGACCTGAAACACCCTCCACATCCGACCTGAAAATGAACACCCACAGACTCAGATACAAGACACTTTTACTGCTGAAATCACTCAAAAACAAAAGAGCAATAAAACTGTTCAGTACACTACAGCAGACCCTAAATACTCCTGAAAACTGTATCACAGACCCTAAATACTCACATCTACAGACCCTAAATACTCCTGAAACTGTCCCGTATCTACAGACCCTAAATACTCCTGAAACTGTCCCGTATATACCAAAAGACTCCTAATGTCCCGTATCTACAGACTGAAACTGTCCCGTATCTACAGACCCTAAATACTCCTGAAACTGTCCCGTATCTACAGACCCTAAATCATCCTGAAACTGTCCCGTATCTACAGACCCTAAATACTCCCTGAAACTGTCCCGTATCTACAGACCCCTAAAAAACTGTCTATCTACAGAAATACTCCTGAAACTGTCCCGTATCTACAGACCCTAAATACTCCTGAAAACTGTCCCGTATCTACAGACCCTACAAACTGTCCCGTATCTACAGACCCTAAATACTCCTGAAACTGTCCCGTATCTACAGACCCTAAATACTCCTGAAACTGTCCCGTATCTACAGACCCTAAATACTCCTGAAACTGTCCGTATCTACAGACCCTAAATAAATACTCCTGAAAATACTCCCTGTCTACAGACCCCAAATACTCCTGAAACTGTCCCGTATCTACAGACCCTAAATACTCCTGAAAACTGTCCCGTATCTAAACTGACCCCAAATAAATCTGAAACTGTCCCGTATCTACAGACCCTAAATCCTCCTGAAACTGTCCCGTATCTACAGACCCTAAATACTCCTGAAACTGTCCCGTATCTACAGACCCTAAATACTCCTGAAACTGTCCCGTATCTACAGACCCTAAATACTCCTGAATTCCAGATAGTTTTGACTCCTCCTCCTCGAGTTCAGGAGCCGTTTGTTTGGATCATTAGCTCTGAGTCGGCTCCTGCAGCTCAGACCTGTCCCTCGTCCCACTGAACGATCACAGTCAGATGTGCGCCTCTCCACAGATCTGACTCCAGCAGAAAAGAAAAGAGAGAGAGAGGAAGAGGAGGGAGAGAGAGAGGAAGAGGAGGGAGAGAGGGAGGAAGAGAGGGGCTCACACAGCAGAGAGAAGAGGAAAACAAACAAGCTGGAGAAGAGAGACCGAGAGACACACACAGAGAGAGAGAGAGGAGAGAGAGAGAGAGAGAGACAGAGAGAGAGAGGGGGAGAGAGAGACAGAGAGAGAGAGAGACAAAGAGAGAGAGAGAGACAGAGAGACAAAGAGAGAGAGCCAGAGATAGAGAGAGACAGACAGAGAGAGAGACAGAGACAGACAGAGAGAGAGATAGAGAAAGACAGAGACACAGAGAGAGAGAGAGACAGAGACAGAGACAGACAGAGAGAGGGCTTTAGGGGCTCTAAGCCTTTACTCTGGAAACAGCTGCTCCAAGAAATCAAACTGCAACTCTGCACATTTCTCAGGCTGATTTAGACACGGGACTGAGGCCAAATCAAACACGACGTTATTGTCTGAGTCGAGTCGACTTAAAAAACCTTCAAATGAACTGATCACACAGGGACAGAAAACTGTGTCATAAAGAAAATAACTGGACATGATTCTGAGGAGAAGACGACTTATGGAGACTGCAGCTGATCTTCAACATCCTCTGGAGGTGTGTGACGCTAACTGTAGGCACTGCTCTGTTTGAGACTTTATGCTCAGATTGTGTTTAATCTGAGCATAAAGAGCAGATTTAGCTGAACTAGCGCAGAGGCAGGTTAGTCACGTCCATTTACATCTACAGTCTATGGTTGGATGAAGACTGGCCATAAACCTCATGTTTTTTCAGAATCCTCAAACTGTTTTTGGACTTAACCTGGACATTTGAGACGTGTTGCCTCCTTCCTTCATATTACCCATGAATCCTTCTGTTTAGTTCATGTCTTTTTTGAACAATAAAGCTCAGCTAAAGACATACTGGTCACTGTGGGAAGCTGGCAGTTTCTAGCAGGTTCTAAAGACATAAAAGAGCAGGTAAACAGAGGGAGGCGTGGACAGGCTGAACTTTTTTCTGTGTTCAGATCTTTGTTTGGTCGAGTTGAGTCAGGTCCCAAAGCCCAGAGCAGAGGGCGGAGTCGTGTTTGAGGCAGGTGCACTTCAGGCAGGGCTAATACTTTTGTCATAACAGTCTGTACTATTGAAACGCTGCGTGTTTGATGTTTGTGGGATTCTGTTGTTAATGAAGTGAACTCGTCTGACAGCCGCCCGTCGCTTCAGGACTGCGGTGGTGTGTGAGTGAAACCAGAAAAGCAAATTGGAGACGTGTTTAAGTAGCACATAAAACGTAATGAGAACCACAGACTCGAACAGACCTCAGCAAAGAGACGACAAAAACTCTGCAAAATCTCTGCTCCTGCGACTGTGATGGAGGAATCTACATTAACAATCACGTCAATTGAAGATACTGCCACAGAACCAGTGCTACTACGCAGTGCGCCCCCACCAGGTCTACCACTGTTATTACCACTGTTATTACCCCACATCATCTATGATCAGGTCAGTAGGAGGATAGGGACGGTTTATATAAATGGACATAGCGAACCTGGTATCCGCCGTGTTCCAAACAGGAAGTGATCGTGTCACACTTCCTGCTCCTGGCTCCAGTTCACTTTCTATTGAAAAACTGTCTCCTCTCTCTGTAGTTGCTGCTGTCAGATTCATCATTTTGGTCATAAATGTTCGTATTAAACCTCTACATGATCCTGGGGTTTTTATTTGAGTTATTTTGAGTTTCTTTTTTTTTATTGAGTTTTTTGAGTTTCTTTTTTTGTTATTTTGAGTTATTTTTTTGTTTTTTTGTGTCTTAAATGTTCGTATATTAAACCTTCTACATGATCTGGGGTTTTTTATTTCAGATATGGTGTCTGTGAATCAACATATGAACATTAATAACAGACACATCAGCTGCAGAGGTCGCTCCTGCTGACAGATTTGATTGGCAGCGTTGCTAAGGGGTGTTACCTTCAACAGCCTTGCTCCTGATTGGCTCTTTGGTTGCTATGATACTCCTTTTGGATCTGAAGCTGTGGTGACGTCACTTCCTTTTACAGACTGTGCTACAGATGCACTACAACTACTACTATCCCTGCGTCCATCTGCTCCTACTGACCTCTGACCTCTTGACATGACCATAGTTACAAACGTCGAGAGGTCACTGCCCTGCTTTGAGCCTCCTTACACATTTTTTAAGTTACTGAAACCCCATAAAAATGGCAACGCGATTTTTTCCGATACCATGGCCTTCCATTACCAGTGGAGGAGGGTTCTCTCCCCCTGCTGGCTTTTGAAGCCGACTCCCGAGAAACGTTTCAGCAACCAATTGAGTTTTTTTTCCACTAAATCCCATCATCAAAACAATCCCTCCTGCCCTGCTCAGAAAAGGATTTTCCCTCCTAGCCGCAAAGTTAATTCAACCAAACTGGCTCGTGCTTACAAGTGCAGGCAGCGAGCCGAAGACCTGAGAACAGAGGCCGACAGTTCGCGTCTACCTACACTTTCACAAGGTATTTAAATTTTGCTTGTCTCAGAAGTTTTTTACCCATTTTTTCCAGAATCATAATAACTTCTCCTAAGCTCAAAATTGATCTGATGGTCACGTACTGTGGTCTAACAAACACCTGTTTTACTTCATTATTCTACACAAAACAAATGTTGTTTTGTCCAGTTGTTGTCTGTTATATTTTAATTTTTAGTATTTAAGTGCAACATGAGCTGGACATGTGGCGGAGTGCTCTGCTTATTTGATTTGATGATCCAGTATAAATATTGACAACTGTACTTACGTCCGTGGTGTGTTTTGAAAATCATGGAATCGAAGCTGAAGAAGCCTGAAAAATCGGCCCTCCTAAACCGTTTCTCATATTTTCATATGCGAGCCGAAACACACCAGGCCTTGGGTTCATCCCATCATGTGCCCAGATGTTGGGTTGACCCAACACATGTTTTTTATATTTATGACGTTTTTAAAAAAAAGTTATGCCTGCCATGGAAATAAAGCCGTGTGGCTTATTTTTTCTGGCAGCGCAAGCGACGAGCTGAGGCCGGCGTTAGGTTCATATTTATTTTGAGAGCCTGTCAGCCTTCCTGCGCTCTCGAGATGCTAGATAACGGTCAGCGGGGCCAAAGAGAAACCAGGACAAGACATCAGAACTCATGCTCCAAAACCCAAGACCACAGCAACAGGGTACGACCCCTTTTTTCCCCCAACGTAAATTGTCCAAAGGAATAATAATAAACAAACAGAAATAAGGTGGGAGTCGCACACTGGTACAAATCGTTTGTTCCCCCCTTTTTCTCAGTGGCAAGGACCGTGTTTTTTTCCCCGGAAGCAGTAGGTGACAAGACCAACAGAGCTGACCTCAGATACTGGGGATAAGATTAACCCCAAACATTCAGTCGGGGGGGCGCCCAGCTTGACAAGCCACTTTTCTCCCAGACACCCCTGCCCTTTAAACAAACAACTCACAAACAAAAACCCTACTAATGCTAAAAATGTAAGGGATGCAAAAAATAACCATATGGGGTTTTTGATTAATCTTATACCGTTTGTAAAGTCCCTCAATAATTAATGTGAAAGTTGTTTTTTTGATTAAAATTATTTTGTTTATTGCTACAACAGAGAGAACCTACCCAGACCGCATGAATCCCCCTTTGCTTTCCGTTTTCATCCAGACGAACATGAAGAAACATCCCGTTAGATTTTTCTCTTTAAAATATAACCCACAGACCTGTTTTTTTTTATCATAACCTGGGCGTAAGCTAACCTGTTTTTAGCCCCGCCGCCGCCCTAACAAACAGGAAGTTGAAAAAGCTGGGACCAGCACAAATCCCTGCTCCAATCCCCGTCCCCCTCTGGCAACCAGTTTTCCACTTTAACTTGCAAACTGGTTTCCCTCCTCCCTCTCTCTGGTCGCCCGTGGCTGCTTTCAAGACCCTCCATGTTTGGTCTTTAAATGTTTCCGTATTAACCCCTCCCTACAAAAATTTCCTGGGGGGTTTTTTATTCACGTCCCTGTGGTCCCTGTAAATCAAACATATGAACATTAATCACAGACACCATCCAGGTCCCCTTTCTTTTTTTCGCCCCGACGTCCCCGCTCCTGTTAGCGTTAGCAACAGGTTTTGAGTTGACCAAGTGTTTGCTAAGCTCCGCATGAAGGGGCGTTACTTTTCCCCAGCCCCCCTTGCCTCCTGATTGGCTTCTTTTGGTTTTTTGCTATGGTTCCCTGGAATTTCACATAATGAAGAACACCTTGCTTTTCCAACAAATTCGTTGCTTTAGCCTCGATTAAAACTTCATTTTGAACTGGAGCGACCATCACCCCATCCTACAAATATCAACTAATATCCGTGCCTGAGATTTTTTTGGTTGTCCGTTTACAATCTTTTAGCTCCAATGTGAAACTTTAAATTGTAGCAAAGATTTTTTTTTGAAAAAGACAATTAAATCCCTCCCTCCTGATGGACATTATTAACTGGGTTTTGGGTTTTTTTATATTTTTTTTCCGCCCTTGAATTCTCAGCTTCCTGGAAACCAATCAAACGCACCAGACCAGGTTCACATGGTTGTTTCTCACAGACCACAAACGTAACGGCAAAGGGGCCCAAAAAACCTTCAACCCGTTTTTACAAAAAACCCACTTGACCTTTTTTTTTCAACCTCAAACAAGACGAAATTTCTCCAAAACTGTTTTTTAGCTTTGCGCAAAAATAACCCCATTTTTTTTTCAATGATTTTAAATTTTACTGCACAAAGCCCGCGGATTAGAAAAAGTTTTTCGTTGTTACAGCCCCGAGAGAAGCAAACGGTCCCAGACACCCGCCCAGAGGCAAAGGCCCCAGAAAAGCAACGCCCCAGAAGCAAACGGCCCCCATACAAAGTCCCCAGAGCACGGCCCCAAGAGTCAAAGCCCAGAGCCCAAAGGCCCCCCCCCAGAAGGCACGCCCGAGCATGGGCCCCCAGCAAAGGCCCCACAATAACATAAAAGGCAACAGCCCCAGAGCAAAGGCCCAGTAGCCAAAGGCCCAGAGCAAAGGCCCCAGCAGGCCCGACAAAGCCCAGATCAACGGCCCCCACGAAGCAGATGGCCCAGGAGCAAAGGGCCCACAAATACACATAATAAGCAACAGCCCAGAAGCAAAAGGCCCCCCAGCCTGCCCCTAGCCACGGCCCAGAAGCAAACGGCCCCAATACACATAGAGCAACGCCCAGAGCAAAGGGCCCCAGAGGCAAATGGCCCACAATACACATAGAGCAACGGCCCAGAGCAAAGGCCCAGAGCATACTGCCCAGAGCAACGGGCCCATATGCAAAAACTGGCCTCCAGAAGCACAACCGCCACAATACATATAAGCAACAGCCAGAGTAACGGCCCAGAGCAACGGCCCACGATACACACAGAGCAACGGCCCAGAGCAAAGGCCCAGAGCAACGGCCCACGATACACACAGAGCAAAGGCCCAGAGCAAAGGCCCAGAGCAAAGGCCCACAATACACATAGAAGCACCGGCCCCCACGATAGAACAAACAGAAGCAAATGGCCCACACCAGACACTGGGAACTCCCATTCCAGAGTCAAACAGCACGAATGAAACACCCTTTGTTGTTAGTTTTTTTTATCCTTCTTGCAGCCTCATGATTTCATGAACAAGGCTGCAAGATGTGTTGTGGGAATAGCTTTTTTTTTTTTTTTTTTGGTGGTTTAAATCATCTCTAGGGTTTTTGTTTGTCCCATGACATTAAATGATTTAGTTTCCATTAAAATTATCGTTTTACATCCCGTCTAATATTTTACTTTGAGTTCGATCATATTAAACTTGGCAGAGTGTTTTATTATGACAACAGGCCCAGTTCAGAGCCTCAGACGGAGCATTCTCCTTGGCTTCCCTTCCATCCCATAATTGAAAACATAGTTTGGGGGGAGTGTTGGAGGCGAACTGTTGTTGTTTTTTTTTTGGTATCATTAGAAAACTCCATATACAAACGTTCCCCCCCCCCCGTTTTTTTTTGTAGTTCTTCGACAAGAGGACAACAGGACAAAAGTAACTGGAAAGTGGTTTTTTACCATGTTTAATGACTTAATGGATGAATTGGACCAAACCCCAAGTTGGTTTTTTTCTGGGGCAATCCAGTGGTGTTCCTCAAAACCAAAAGAACCTTGGTTTTTGTCTGCAAGAGCTCCAGAATCAATTACAAGGCCGGGGTATTTGTTGTTTTTGCACATCGCGCCAAAGCTGAAGCCCACCTGTCACAAAGCGCCCCTTCTTCTGTGATTTGCTCTTGGAACAAGACGCCGGGTTTTGGTAATTGAACCAAGGGGCCCCTCGCTCCCCAGGGGGCCCTCCGCTCCAGCCCCCCCCGAAAGGCCCCGAACCAGAAACTCATTTTCTGGACCTGAAATGTTGTTTCGGTAACAGCCCTGGCCTAATTTTTAAAGAAACCCACCCTTTGTAATAAGAATGTACCCTTTTAATATAGAGTGGAGCACAGAGGTGGGTTTAAAAAATAACGAAGTTTTGAGACGTCCACCCACAGCTTCAGCCCTCCACATGTCAGCTCATCGAGGCCGAGTCAGGGTTTTGTAAGGTTTGTAAGAGACACCGCTTTTTTTTTGGAGAACAAGTTATTTTGTTTTTTTCCATATTGTTGTTTTAATAACTGACCATCGTCTCCATAGTAACGCGCAAAGGAGGCCCATCAGAGGCCAGGCCTGTTTTTTTGATGAGAACCTCGCAATGGGGGGCCACATTTTTTCTAATGTTACAAATTGGTAATTTGAGCCCAGAAGCGATGGAGCCAGAAAAACTCGGCCCCCCCCCGTGGGCCTTCACTCCTGTGTTTGGAACGTGGCGGTGTAGCGGCTGGCCGTGTCCCGCATTTTTCATATAACAGTTCCCCTGAGTGTTAATTAGTCCACACTTTTTTCCCTCCTACTGGGAGACTAAACCACTGTAATTATTCCATTGAGCACAGGGCTTGTGGGGGGGGTGATGCCCACAGCAGATTCGTCCCACCTAATTAAGTATTTTTTTAAGCAAAAGATGAAAACAGTAAAATCAACCAAAACAAGCAACAACTACACTCACGCAGGGGCAAAGGAAATGTAACAAAACAAAGACTTCCTCAGACCAACCCCTGGAAAACACAACCCAAGCCGCCCTGCAGGTTGGATTTTATGATTTTCAGAGAGATTCCAATACACGCCCTGCACAAGTACTGAAAAACTCAACCACTGAAAAGGAGATTCTGCTTTCAATGTGAAAAAAAACATCCACCGAAAAACCTCGAATGAAAACACGCCCTGTTGGTTTAAAACAAGGGGTTTTTTTAATGGAATCCAGAACAGCAGCCCCCTTTCACAATAAAACAAACTTTTTGGATTTGCACGAGATACCTGATTTTACGGAAAGCATACTTGCGCTAAACGACCAAATATTTCAAACTAAACTAACTTTATGCTACTACGACAATTTAAAACAAGATCTTCCCAAATACAAACAGGTTTAAAATTCTACATTAAAAGAATCGAAATTTTGAGCCGACAAAATTTGAGAAAACATAGAAATGCCATTTTTACTGTTCCCCTACAGCCTTCAAAAATTCTGACTACAACAAAATAACCTGCTAGCGCCCGCGCTTCCCAAACAGTGACAAGTTCCAGTTTCCCCCCTGCCCCCTCGCCAACATTTCCCACTTTTTCTGTGTAAAAACCCCCCCTGTCCCCGCCTCCTCTCTCTGGTTACCGTGCTGCTTTTGTCCCAGACCCCGTCATTTTTTTTTGCTCTTTAAAAAACGTGGAATCATGGAGGTTTTTTTTTTTCCGTTTTCGTTACGCGGAGGCACAGGATGCCTTTTTTTTTGGTGTCCCGGGGGCCGCAGGAGAAGTCGTCCCACAATTCACAGAAAACGGTCCCCGTAGATTTTTTTCTAAACTCCGCAACTCGTAGCAGAGGCACTGGTTTTACCCGCTTGGCCACTCGCCGCGCCCGCGCAAAAGCCCTGTTTGCCCTCTCCGGCCATCTCGCACGCGCTGCAGAATACTGCTGCTGGGGCCCGTCTTCCCCCCTCCCCGCCTCCTGGGCAACCGCCCGCAGCGGGCCGCCCAGGGTACCCCCCACCCCGCCACTGCACAAACCGGCCCGATGTCCGCACAGTTGGTACGTCCCTGAGGAAAAACACTTTACAGTGCTCAGGTCCGGCATGTGGAAACCTGAGGAGCTTTTTTAAAATCAAAAAAAATAAATAAAATAAAAAAATAAAAATCCATGTGCTAAACGTGTGGTGACCTTTTTTTTTTGCCTCAAAAAAAACAGACCTGGAGTCGTGTTTTGTGGTGTTTCATTCACACAGGATTAAAAACACACGTTTAAATATTAGTGCCCCTGTTAACATCCGCCAAACGCTTCTTGTTTTTTTCCCCCTTGTGATGTCATGAAGTGGTAGTTTAAAAGTTTGACAGCTCCTTTTTTCGCTCCTTTTTTTTCTTTTTTTTTGTTCCCTTTCCTTCTCTTCCCTTTGGAATCTTTTCAAGCTCTGAAAATTCCCCAGAGCCTCCACTGAAACAAATTGAATTCCTAGGAAAATGAAGGTGTGTGGAAGGTTTACAAAAAACACATTGGAAGCATGAATGAAACGTCACACAGTGTGGAACAGAGTGTTTTTTTTTTTTGTTTTTTTTTTTTTTTTTTTTTTTTTTTGGGGGGGGGGGGGTGTGGGGGTTGTTTGTTTTTTTGTTTTTTGTTTTTGTTTTTTTTTTGTTTTTTTTTTTTTTTTTTTTTTTTTTTTTTTTTGTTTTTTTTTTTTTTTTTTTTTTTTTTTTTTTTTTTTTTTTTTTTTTTTTTTTTTTTTTTTTTTTCTTTTTTTGTTTTTTTTTTTTTTTTTTTTTTTTTTTTTTTTTTTTTTTTTTTTTTTTTTTTTTTTTTTTTTTTTTTTTTTTTTTTTTTTTTTTTTTTTTTTTTTTTTTTTTTTTTTTTTTTTTTTTTTTTTTTTTTTTTGTTTTTTTTTTTTTTTTTTGTTTTTTTTTTTTTTTTTTTTTTTTTTTTTTTTTTTTTTTTTTTTTTTTTTTTTCAGTTTTTGCGAGAAAAAACTCAGCATAAATCCTGGTCCCTGAGGTTTGTGTGTTAAAGACACATGTGAGAATGAAACAAAACACATCTCCAGGTCTGTTTGAAGATCAAGAAATCATTAGCACAGATTCAAGAAAATTGTGTAATACACTGATCTCTTAAATGTAAAAAAATAAACCGTTTAGACTAAACATTCAAAAATCCACCAACCGTTTGGATACTTGTTTTTTGTATCTTGGCAAAATCCCATGGATATTTGCCCTTTAATTAATTCCCCCCAAGTTATTAATTTAGTGGGCTTTAGGGGTCAAAAACACATGAACATCAGACCCTGGCTAACAGGGACAGTTAAACGTGAATGGAAATAAACCCTTGCAATCTTCCCCACTGATAAAAACTAAAAAACTAAAAGTGGCCCTCACCGCCGGAGTTGTGCACAATGCTGCCTGTTGACCAACAAGAGACTCTGAGCCCAAACCCAGATCTCTGTGTAACACCGAGCAGTCCCCAAACACTGATAGTCCACATCACCTCCAACGATCTTTGGAATCTCCCACCAGGTTTTTGATTGGTGAAAGGTCCCTGATCTGCTCCTCGTGCAGGGACAACTCCCCGGCCTCCACGCTCCACGTTTAAAACACCACCTTACAATGACACAAAACACACTTTCAATCAAACAACGTGGACCGACGCCCAGCTTTTCCTGCCCTTGGTTTCAAAGTCCAAGAATATCCAAAAAACAAAAAAAAACAAACCAAAAACACTAAAAAAAAAAAACAAAAAAAAAAAAAAAAAGACCAAACCAAAAAAAAACAAAAAAAACGAAAAAAAAAAACTACCAAACTACAAACACAACCAAAAAACCGGACCCCCCTGTGCCGGAACTGGAGTTTCAACCCTTCGGGAGGAACTCAGACGTCTATCTACACTTTTCCTACTGGGATGTGCGTTTTGTTTTGCCACCTGATCCCGAAGACTAGGCGTTTTTTTTTCCCAACACGCTCCCACAGATTGAAGTGCTTGTTTTTATTGTTGGTTTCCTTGGGCACGAAAACACTGGGCAAAAGGCCGGGGTTATGGATGTGTTGTGAATTGGGTGAGTGTCCTCTCCCTTGAGGGCGGCAGACCCGAAAGGTGGGTCAAGAAAACTGGAAAAAAACCCCCCTTCAACCCCATTTAAAACAAAGGAAGTCCCCAATTTCCTGTCTTTGGCGCCCAACTTTGAACTAAGAGCATGAAAATATTTTAAAAAAAAAAAACAATTTTTCAGTGTGTCCTCTTCATTTAAAATCAAGGGTGATAATTTAAAATTCTCACAAGGGTTAAAAATGTTCAAAATAGTAAAGTGTTTAAAGTAAGGTCAATTCCATCCTGAGCTAAAGGTTTTGCACATTATATTAACCCCGTAACTTTATATTTAATATAAATGGCCATTAAAGGACATGCTAACTTGGCTAGCCCGCCGTGTTTCAAACCAAGGAATTTCCAAATATTTAAAAATTCGTACCTCCCAAAATCATCCTCTCTAACCTGCTTTTCCAAGCCCGCCCGAAATGAAGCTTCCTCCATTTGGAGGCCGATTCCATTTCCCACTTCCTTCACCACACAGTCTAATGATTATAAAGTACGTTCTGTTATGGTTATTGTAAGTGGCCAAGTGCAGTAATGATTAGCGAACATGGTTTTGTGGATCCCGGGCCTTTCGTAAAATTGAGAATGCCTCCCACAGCGCGAACAGGTCGAGTTCAACGGTTTTTTTTAGTGAGTGCGGGCCGCGTAAAGGGGCTCATGCACACTGGCAACAACCGGATTCAGAGGCTGTTGTGTTTTTTTTTTTTTTTTTTTTTAGTCGGGCAAAAACTTAAAATTAAATTGTGCTTTTCCTCGTTAGTCGTAAACGTTACTGTAAATACTAACGGGCACGAAGGAGCCTCCCTAGGCTTTGCATCAATGGTTTTTGGTTTTTTTGAAAAAACGACTGCGTGGGGGGTCAATGAGAACAGGGCAGGAAGAAGCAGACGGAATGTAGAGGGACTTTGTCAAGTCCCCCAGAGTAAAACATCAATATTCATCAATACTGTTGTTTGTATTAACCTCTCTAAAGGATCCTGGGGTGTTTTTATCTTCACTATTTGTGTCTGTAAATCAGCATGACCTGCCCTTGGCCAGAAAAAAAAGTGTCGCCCACCCGCAAAAAAACAAATACAAAAATAAAAATACATTGTTTTCCCATTTCACTTCCTCTTCCTGCAATGTCATCAAACATATTGTTATTTTATATTTCCACGCTTAGTGTTGCATTAAATTTTTTTCTTGCAGATGTTGCCGAATTTGATTTATGATTGTCGAGTCTGACGACCTCTGCACAAAAGCCTTCTCTCTGGGGTTAAAGGTCTGGACATCTTGGTTGGAGGCTTGGCCTTCCATGGGTGAAAAAATGATGGCTCCTCGGAACTTTTTTCACTATTTGAGCCCCCATGAATCCTGCCATTGTCCCCCCCCCATGGTTGGAAATAAAAGAAAATTCCCTTTGTTTGAAATAACTCTGGTCTTCCAGTAAATCTCAGGAGTCAGCAGCTGACTCTTCTTCAGCACAGACTGGTTAACCTAGAACGACTGTTCCTATAACCTAGAACCTATGCTGCGACTTTTTGTTTCCTTTAAAAGGCTCAAGAAACCTATTTTGAACTTTTTTTTTTTGGCGAGGCAGTGTATATTTGATGTAATTGTGTCCTGCGTGTCCCTCTGTTCAAACAGCTCTCGTGTGTATGTTACTGCTGATGCCAGTTTCATTATCTGTGCAGATCTCTCGGCCTGTACCACGGCGGCACAAACACACGGTGTAACTGCCCCCTCAGTGCCATCTCTGCCACAGCTCCACAGCCTCGTCTCTCTCTCTCTCCCTCTCTCTTGTGTATGAGGTCATTGGCATGCAGGAGGAGTGACACCTGCAGCACATGTCGTGAGCACAGAGAGGAGCAGCCTGACAAACAGTCTACTCCACAGAGAAGAACGGCCTTTTCAGAGCCACATTCACCACGGACATTCACCCCTCCAACAGGGTCACATGACTGAAGAGGAAGAGCAGAGGGAGAGGAGGAAGATGAGAGGGAGAGAGTGACAGAGGGACAGGGAGAGAGAGGGAGAGGAGGAAGATGAGAGGGAGAGAGTGGAAGAGCAGCGCGCCGGGAGCTTTAGGCGAGACTGCGACTGGGTGTAACTCCCTGAGTCCAGGCTTGTTTTTGGCTGCTCCAGACCAGTCGTCAAACTGTCCCATATTCAGCATCACCCATAATGAGTCTGGAAACTTTAAATCCGACTCATTCTGTAAACTGGACTTTTCAGATCTTTAACCACGTTCTAGTTCTTTCTTCTCATTTACGCTCTCAGTGATTCATGTTTGAGTAATCGCTTTAATCACTTGTTTTCACGATCACTCCAGTTTTATTTTCTTAAATCGGTGATACTTGTGGGATTAGGCAGCGTCGCGTCGTCATTTTGGTACAAATGGAAACCATGTGGGCTGGTCCAACAGGGGGGCGCGCCGACAGCAAAAAAAAACGTGGCACTGTGATGTTTTGCTGTCACAGAGACATTATATAATAATGTCTGCTGGGGGTTTACGAACGTGATGGGTTTTTTTTGCTGTTTTTTGTTTGTCATTCAGCAAATACTTTTACTTGGTTCTTTCTCCCCCTGGGGGGTCCCTTCCTCATGCTCTCAAACACAAACATGAACTATAGGCTGTCCCCCCCCTCCAAACATAACTGTAAAGGCTCATGGAAAAGCATCTGCAAACTGCAAACTT
Source organism: Periophthalmus modestus (assembly GCA_019594935.1). Taxonomy (NCBI): domain Eukaryota; kingdom Metazoa; phylum Chordata; class Actinopteri; order Gobiiformes; family Gobiidae; genus Periophthalmus; species Periophthalmus modestus. Next base: position 30,235,861 of record JAIEZT010000009.1, on the reverse strand, counting down.
CAACTGAAAACTGGGCCGGAGCAGCGTCTCCACCCTCACAGGGCTGGAGCACTTTCTCCACCCTCATTTCCTGATTCTGTTCATCAGGAAATCCCTCATAGAATCCAAAGGTTCAGAGGCTTTCTCTGCTGCTCTCGACAGATCACACTAAAGTCACACTGGAGCCTGAAGAGTTAAATATATTTATACATCACTCACTCCAAGAACATTATTAAGAGATTCCATGATGAGAGAATTCACTCGCTGTCCAGGCCAGTGTTCAGACGACAACTAAACAACATTCTACAGGCCCATGTGTAACTGGGGGGGGGGTTCATAGGGGAGGAAACATGTGAGAGTGAGAGAGGATGAGGAGGGAGAGAAAACGCTAATAACATAAACAGAAGTAGTAAAACTTTCACTCACATGTGTCTCCGATCTTGAGGTCGGCGCACTTCCTGAGGCCCGGCAGAGGCTTCCCGTCCTGACAGGTGGCAGTGAAAGAGAGGCTCAGGTCCTCAGGGTGGTCCCACACCGACAGCTCCACAACCGACGCGCCCTATTCTGAATAGCACATTGGAAGACAGATAGTTCTGAAGAGGCATACGAAGATGAAGAGACAACGTGACAAATGAGTGAGGGAAGAAAACTACAACGAAGAGAGGAAAAGGCAGACGTGGTGAGGAAGGAATACTGCACGGGAGGAAGAACTATAGACAGGAGGGAAGAGGCAGGACCGTTGGGAAGAGGCACGACGTGGAAGAGTCACAAGGCTAGAGTGCATTGACGAAGAGCCCAGAGGACGAGGAAGACGTGAGAACGAACGATAGGTAATACGGCAACCGACGAGAGACTAGGCAGACACGTGAGGAAAGCGGCAGTACATGTGCGGAGACACAGGCGAACGAAGAGGAGAGACGCAGATAAAGACAGAGGGTGAGGAAGGCAGACGAGAGGACGTGGCAGACCAGAGTAAAGGCAGAGGCTAGTTTTGGAGGCAGACGAAAGGAAGAGACCAGAGATGCAAGAGGGGCAGACGAGAGCGACGAGCAGGGACGCGAACGACGTGAGGAAAGAGGCCAGACGAGCCAGTGAGGGCCACGAGGCCAGCCACGACGAGGCAGACCAAGCACAGCCAAACGTGAGGAAGACAGCAGCAGACAAGTGAGGAAAGCAGACACTGAGGAAGAGGCAGACAGAGAGGAAGAGGACAGACGAGACGAAGAGGCAGACGATATGACGAGGCAGACGAGAGGAAGAGGCAGACGAGAGGAAGGCAGAGGCAGAGGGAGGAAGAGGCAGACGTGAGTGAAGAGGCAGAGCGTGAGGAAGAGGGCAGACTGAGAGGAAGAGGCAGAACGAGAGGAAGAGGGCAGACGCTGAGGAAGAGGGCCAGAGACGAGAGGAAGAGGCAGACGAGAGAAAGAGGCAGACGTTGAGGGAAGAGGCAGACACGAGGAAGAGGCAGACAGTGGGAAGAGGCAGACGAGAGGAAGAGGCATGACGAGAGAGGGAGAGAGGCAGACGTGAGGAGAGGCAGAACCCGTGGGACAGGCAGACGAGAGGAAGCTGGACAGAGTGAGAGGAAAGAGGCAGTACGAGAGGAGATGAGGAAGACGAGAGGCTTGAGGACGAGAGGAAGAGGACCAGACGAAGAGGAAAGAGGCCAGACGAGAGGCAAAGAGGCAGACGAAGGAGAAGCAGACAGGAAGAGGCAGACGAGAGAAAGAGGAAGAGAAGGCAGACGTTAGAGGAGAGGCCAGACGAGAGGAAGAGGCAGACAGAGGAAGAGGCAGACGCAGAGGAAGGAAGACCGAGGAGGCAGAGGCAGTTGAGAGGAAGAGGCAGACGAGAGGAAGAGCAGGCAAGACCGTGAGGGAAGAGGCATACGAGAGGAAGACGCAGACGGAGAAGGGGCAGACGAGAGGAAAACAGGGCCGAGAGAAGAGGCCAGACGACCGCGAAGAGCAGACGAGAGGAAGAGGCAGACGAGAGGAGAGGCAGGACGATAGGAAAGAGGCAGACGAGAGGAAGAGGCAGAGACGACGAGAAGAGGCAGACGAGAGAGGAAAGCAGACCAGAGAGAAGAGGCAAGACTGAGGAAGAGGCAGACGAGAGAAGAGGCCAGACGACGGGAAGAGGCAGAGACGGAGGAAGAGGCAGACGAGAGGAAGAGGCAGACGGAGGAAGAGGCAGACAGAGAGGAAAGAGGCAGACGAGAGAGGAAGAGGCAGACGAGAGGAGAGGCAGGGCGGAGGAGACAGACGAGAGGAAGAGGCAGACAGTGAGGAAGAGGCAGACAGTGAGAAGAGGCAGACGAGAGGAAGAGGCACAGAGAGGACGAGGCAAGAGAGGCAGAGACGTGAGGAAGAGGCTGACGAGAGGAAGAGGCAGACGAGAGGAAGAGGGCAGACGAGAGGAAGAGGCAGACGACCCGAAGAGGCAGACGAGAGGAAGAGGCAGACGTGAGAGAGGAAGAGTGAGGAAGAGGCAGACGTGAGGAAGAGGCAGACGAGAGGAAGAGGCAGACGAGAGGAAGAGGCAGACGAGAGGAAGAGGCAGACGAGAGGAAGAGGCAGACGAGAGGAAGAGGCAGACGAGAGGAAGAGGCAGACGAGAGGAAGAGGCAGACAGTGAGGAAGAGGCAGAGAGTGAGGAGAGGCAGACGAGAGGAAGAGGCAGACAGTGAGGAAGAGGCAGACGAGAGGAAGAGGCAGACGAGAGAAGAGGCAGACGAGAGAAGAGGCAGACGAGAGAAGAGGCAGACGAGAGGAGAGGCATAAAGAGGCAGACGTGAGGAAGAGGCAGACGAGTTGGCAGAGGCACAGACGAGAGGAAGAGGCAGACGTGAGGAAGAGGCAGACAGAGAGGAAGAGGCAGACGAGAGGAAGAGGCAGACGAGAGGAAGAGGCAGAGAGCGGCAGACGAGTTTGACGAGGCAGATTCTGAGGAAGAGGCAGAGAGTGAGGAAGAGGCAGACGAGAGAAGCAGACGACAGGAGAGAGTGAGAGAAGAAGGGCAGCAGGAGGAAGAGGCAGACGCTCTGAGGCAGACGACCCAGAGCCAGAGACGTGAGGAAGAGCAACGAGAGTCAGAGGCAGACCTCTTTAGAAGAGCTCAGAGCCGTGACACTCGAGGCAGACGTGAGGAACGATCACATCTGAGAGGAGACGAGAGTGAGAAAGAGGCAGACGAGAGGAAGCTGCAGACAGTGAGGAAGAGGCAGGACGTGAGGAAAGGCATACGCTCGAGGGTAAGAGGCATGTCCAACCCGACCGCAACCGCCACTTTAAAAAGGCTGCATGAAAAGAATGCATACGAGAGCCTGAATCCCATAACTTAAATGGTCAGTAAAATTGCAGAGACCAGCCATCTGGAGGCTCGACAGAACAGGAATAAGAATATGGAACATCGACCGACGCATCGTATGGACTAACAAGATTACAGCCTGAGCACAGAGCCCGACCGTCCTGACAGCGAAGAGCATCCGATCAAAAACGCTCCACGTCTGTTCACATGTCATTAAAACAACCATCATCATCACTGATGTCCCCACTGTCACACAGCCAAGACGCTTTAAACCACAGCTGTTTGTGAAACAATAGCATTTACAACACTTTGCTCCAAAAACAGGCATTTTAATGTGCTAAAAAACTTTACAACACTAACCCGTCTTAAATAGATTGTTTAACAGACCATCTACAGAGGGAGGACGACTCGTCTGGACTAACAGCCTGAGACAGAGCTACTTAGCTCCACTCTCTTCACACATCATTAAAACATCATGTGATCATGCACCACTGTCACAGCCAAGACTTTAAACCTGGCTCCACATGTGCCAAAAACAGGCATTTTATGTGTAAAAACTGATAACACTGACCTATTCTGATATGAAAACATTACATGATGAAAAACTTCTAATACGTTTGTTTCTGTTACTTCTTACTCTACTTACTCATTATGTGAATGAACGAGAGGAGAAGTTTCAAATTGACATTTCTAAAATTAAGATTTTTTCCGATTCACCTGTAGCGTCTCAGAGAATAGACACAGCAGCTCTGTGTGAACAAGTCTCTCCATGAACCAAAGAACATCTCACACTAACTAACCAGGGACTGAACAGGGGACGAAAACCGGGACTAAACCTGGACTAAACAGGGACTAAACAGGGACTAAACGGGACTAAACCGGACTAAACCGGGACTAAACCGGGGACTAAACAGGGGACTAAACCGGGAAACCGGGACTAAACCGGGGCTAAACCGGGACTAAACCGGGACTAAACCGGGACTAAACAGGGACTAAACAGGGACTAAACAGGGACTAAACCTGGACTAAACAGGGACTAAACCGGGACTAAACCTGGACTAAACAGGGACTAAACAGGGGCTAAACAAGGGCTAAACCTGGTGAATCATCATTTGAGTTTTGTTCAGTTTAAATCTGTCTCTCTTCCTGTAGATGTGACACAGTCTCGACTCTGACAGTTTAAATCCAGGCTCTGTTCTGTTTATCTGTGACTGAGGGTTTTATTCTGCCTCTTTCTCTTTTAACGTTTATTTCATGATGATTATTTATGTTTTGATCTGTAGTATTGTGAGTTTAATGTCTTATTGTGTAAACTCTTTGAATGACTTTGTGGACAGTTGTGTTGTACAAATAAACCTGTGTGTTTCTTTAAGACACAAACAGCCTTCGCCCTCGTTCACCTTCAGTCTGTTACATGAGTCGGGCAGATAAACGACAGAAGCAGAGTGTGTTTGGTGTTAAACGGCGGCGTCTCTCACTCCTGTTTTACTCCCACACAAACAGGAAATGCCTCTCCAGATTTTGGACTCACGTTGTACGCGTTCACAATGAGCTGGATCACATTTTTAGAGTCTTGGTCCAGGATTTCCACCGTCGTGCCCGTCCTGTGGAGACACAAACGTTTAAAGTGCGAACACTCGAGTGACCCCGTGTTTGTCTACATCGCCCTGGGAGCCTTTTGAAATCAGCTGGAGCCTGCTCTACTAAACATGGGCTGATTTAGTTTTGGTAGCACAAGCACAACTGTGAAAACATTTACAGAGGACTCAGTAACGGGCCTGTCACGATCATCTCGACTCAACGATGAGGGGATTAAACACGGGGCTGTTCTCAGGGTCAAAATGGATCGTGGGGACTTTTATTTGTAGAACTTTAGCTGTAATGTGATCAGATTTGAGCTGTGGAGGAGAAAGTCACTTCTGTGGCTGATTATCGCTTCATTCTGAAGTTTATTTGCTGTACTGAAAGTGTTTATTTAAAAACGATTCACTGGGATCATTTCGCGTTATTGTCATTGGCTTAAAGTAGTTTCAATATTATCGTTTATCGCAGTATTTCTCTGGACCAAAATAAGTTTGAATTATGATTCTAGATCTGTCACGATAAATTCTGACAATGAGCAAAACACGTCAGTAATTTGGTCAGTGGTGGAAAGTAACGAAGGAGTAAAGTAAGAGACTTAAGTACACACACCTTCTACTCTACCTTCGTTTCTGTTGAACAAGATTCAGCTCAAATCTTTATCAACATCACCACATTTGAAACTTCACTCAATACTTTTACCCTTTACTCTAAGTACATGTTTAAACAGGTACTTTAACACTTTTACTTGCGTAGATTTTTTCATGTGATACTTGAGTATTTTTTGCTCTGGTATCTGTACTTTTACTTCATTGTGTACTTCTTCCACCACCTGTGAGTAATTTGAAACGTGTGAAAATGTGATTTCTGATGTTTTTATGAATGAAACCTCCAGACTGTGGGACGTCTTTAAACGTGTCCAGAGCTGCTCCAGTTCAGTTTATCTCCGTCTCAAAATAATATCGTTGCTTCAGTTTGTTTTGGCGACAGGTCGAGTAGCTAAAGAAAATAAACTACTGAAAAAATAAATAATGAGCGATTCTGTCGAGTGAAAACTAAACATGGAGAATGGCACAATTCAGTTCACATGAAAACTGTAAAAGTGCATTTCTGCCGGAGATGAGTTTTAATTATCCCAATGAAAGAGCGTCTTTGTGGTGGATCTAATGAAAGAATGAAACTTAACTCCACTGGCCCCAGATTAACAGATTTATGTCGAGGAAAAGTCTTTTTTAAACCTTAAAAAACGTGTTTTATGTTTTTAGCCTCAGCTGAAACCAGACGTTTACATACACTATATAAAATAAAACATGTGCTTTTTTCTCTCACTGTCGGACATGAAATCAGAATAAACTTTTCCTGTTTTAGGTCCATTAGGATTAACACAATTATCTCTATTTATTAAATGCCTGAATAATGAGATTTTTTAGACCATTTTCATTAGTTTCTTCAAAGTCAGAAGTTCACATACAGCAAGAAAACCATGTCTTTAAACAGTTTAGGAAACCCAGATGATGATGTCACGTCTTTGGAAGCTTCTGATTGGTTTATCGACACATGTGAGTTAATTAGAGACTCACCTGTGGATGTGTCTGAAGCTCACCTGAAACACTCATGTCCTGTGTCTGACGAAACTAAAACTGAACCGTTTGTCCATAATGAGCATTGTTAGGTTTGAAGGAAAAGGGGGAAGTCTGCAGCCTGAGAACACCATCCCGACTGAGACACGGGGGAGGCTGCATCATGTTGTGGGGGTGTTTCGCTGCAGGAGGGACTGGTGCACTTCACAAAACAGAAGCATCATGAGGAAAGAACATTATGTGTAAATACTGAAGAAACAGCTCCAGAAACCAGGAAGTTAAAGCTTGGAACAAACAGGTTTCAAATGGACAATGACCTGAAGCATACGGTCAAACTGGTGATAAAGAGGCTCAAGGATAACAAAGAGGCTCAAGGATAACAAAGAGGCTCAAGGATAACAAAGAGGCTCAAGGATAAAAAAGAGGCTCAAGGATAAAAAAGAGGCTCAAGGATAAAAAAAGAGGCATAAGGATAACAAAGTCAAAATGTTGGAGTGTCCATCACAAAGTCCTGATCTCAGTCCTGTTGAAAATGTGTGAATAGACCTGAAAAGGCCTGTGCGAGTGAGACGGACACAAACTCGGCTCAGTTACACCAGTTCTGTTTTTGGAAGAATGGGACAAACTCCTGCAACTATTACGAGAAGTTTGTGGAAGGAAATGAGAAACATTTGACCCAAGTCACACAGTTTAAAGGCAATGGAACAAATACTAATGAAATGTATGTAAACTTCTGACTTTGAAAGTAAAGTGTTAAAAAAAATCCTTCTCTCATTATTCTGGCATTTAGGAAATAGAAATAATTTTGTTAATCCTAAATCAGACAGAGAAAAAAATAAGCGTTTGTGTTTATGCATGTTCTGTTCAGCTGAAAGTGCAAAGGCTCAAATATGTCCTGCCCTTTAAAGCTGTGTTATAGTAAACATCAGATCTGGGTGACTCCAGGAGGAAACATCAGGAGTAAATGAAATAACAGACTGGTACCATCTGCGTGGAGGCGCTGTACTCGTTCTTCTCATTGAGGTGACACTGTCCATCGTGAGGCTGGACCAGTCCCCCCAGTCGGCCGTCCAGAGCCAGGTGAGGAACGTCATCTGTGGCAAACACTAAGAGGTGATAGGCCTCTTTCCTCCAGCCGATCTCCTCCTACGAGTGTGGAACAAACACAATGTAAGTACAGAATACGGCCCAGATTATGGAAAACTGACTGATCCACATGAGGCTGGCTGTAGATCTGTTCATTAAAAACACTCTGGGATATATGTTTACGATTAAAAGGACAAAATGATGATTAGGCCTGTCTCAATAACACGTTTTGAAGTTCGATATATTTAAGTAAATACAGATGATAAATGATAATATTGAAACTCATTTACACGACCGCCACAAAAACTCAAGAGCAGATTTAAACCACAAAAAATATTCTACATCAACAGTATGAGCTGCAAGAAATAAACAGCAGAATGAAACACTTTACACGTTAAATAATGACCCCAAATAAATTTAGTTCCCGTTCGGGCCCCGCTCGGGCCCCCGCTCGGGCCCCGGCCTCCTGGTCCCAGACTCAGGACTAAACCTGGTGAATCATCGTTGGAGTTTTGTTCAGTTTAAATCTGTCTCACTTCCTGAAGATGTGACACAGTCTTGACTCTGACAATGTTTAAATCCAGATTCAATCTGTTCTGTTCATCTGTGACTGAGGGTTTTATTCTGCCTCTTCTCTTTTAATGTTTATTTCATGATGATTATTTATGTTCTGATTTGTTGTATTGTGGTTCTAATGTCTTTCTTATTGTGTAAACACTTTGAGTCATTTTGTGTATAAATTGTGCTGCACAAATAAACCTGCCTTTCCCTGAGAAAACACAGACCTAAAGCCCAGACAACTTCACTTCAAATGTAGATTCACTATAAAAAAGCCTCATGTTAATATGTTAAAATGTTAAAGTTGGATCACCATGAGGTCAGTGTTATTAACTAACCCTTAATAACTGCCCTGGAAATAGCCCGGCTCACATCGATTAGACCTTTGGACAGTCCCAGCCCAGTTTGGAACCACGAGTGTTTGAAATAGAAGCACTCGAGTAAATTACAAGGCAGAAGACTCCAGGAGGAAGAGATTCACTTCCTGTAGAAAACAATTGAACAAGGAAACGAGACTCGTCTTCATGTTTGGGCAGCTGCAGACGACACTTCCTGTCCATCCCCTCTGGTGCTTTTAATTAACAAGCAAATAAGTACTGGTCACGGGGGGCAGCAGCTTTCTCTTAAGTCTAAGGTCCACAGTGTGTTCGAATGTCACTGATTGACAAAAGTAACTGGGTCAAATTTTCTCAAAAAATGTTTTTCATTTTGCCATTAAAAATAACTCAAGCCTCCTCAAATCAGCGTTTACAGATCTCAAGCAGTTAGAGGTTTTTTCTTTCATTTTGTTGCATCCACAGACTAAGTAAAGAAGTGACTGAGTAAATGTAACGCCACAGCTTCAAGTGAAGCTCCTCCAGGCTCGAGCAGGTACAGGGACGATTTAGAGCAGATACCACGAGTGTCATAGCAACCAAAGAGCCAATCAAGAGCAAGACTGTTGACTGTTACAGACACAGACGTGAAATAAAAACCCCAGGATCATGTAGAGGGTTAATACGAACATTTAAGACCAAAATGAGTCTGACAGCAGCAGAGACAGAGAGAAGGGACAGTTTTTACACAAAGTGAATTGGAGCCAGAGTCGATGGAGCAGGAAGTGTGTCCATGATCAGTTCTTGTCTGGAACACAGCGGCTAGCAGGTTAGCTCTGTCCATTTATATAAACAGTCTGTGGTAGCACCTGATCTATAAAGGTGTTGTTGATAATGAAACGCTGGTCTATGGGACATGAGCTCAGCGTTATTCTCAAGAGTCGATTTGAGCTTGAACGCTGAGGCAGTGAAAACACGTTACCTTACAAACTGCCGCCTGCAGGATGGCGTCAAAGCCTCCCTCCGGAGCGTCCCTGTTGCGAGACACCATCTGCTTCTGCACCTCTTGGTTGAAGCGGTCCACCTTGTCCGTCAGCGACAGGATGTGACGAAATCCAAAGGTCGGTACGCAGTTTGGAAAGAGTTTGTACCTAAGAAAAGCAGAAGCAGAGTTTAGTCTGGTGTTTGTGTCGGGCTGATCAGCTTCAGCTGTCGACATCTCTGTGTTTGAATCTGAAGGGCCCACGTCCACCACAGTCTGACCAGAGACTGTCAGGTCTGTGGCTCTAACCCAGATGTTTAGTGATGCGCAAACGAGCAGTGCAGCTTCCGCTTCAGGGCAGACGTTCTGTGCCACAGCTTCATCCATTCTGCTCCTTTCAGTTTGTTCACATCAACAACAAACCCGACTGGTCAAAGAGGGGCCATTTAAAGGGCCCGTTTATTTATTTAGATGTGAAAAATCCATTATTTTTACATAATCTACCTGGTGATTCATGATAGGCTAAAAATAACAAACGGACTGAATAATTTCTTCAGAAAGTCCTTCTCCCACAAAGACCTGACTCTCTTTAGTTCTACTTCAGGTCTCATACAACCAGCATGAAGGTAATATCACCGACATCACTCACCCATTACATGGATTTTCCTGGTATTTTGGCGACGTGTATGAAAAAGGAGACATGTTTTTGTCCACAAAAGAACCAAAGCCGAGCCTGAAGTTGCTGGTGAGTTTTCCCATTTCATGAGCCAGCGTTGTGCCCAAGTTCCGGATTGTGTCCAGATCGTCTTTCATAGAAAGAGACAGGTCCATCAGGTAGTACAGGTCCACGGGGTAGTCCTCCACCTGCCGCACGTGCAGCTCAAGCCAGGTCTGGTCTCCTGTGTGGACAAAGTGCTGACGCTTTAGTGACAGATCTGGATAAAAGAGGATGTGAGACACTGCTGTGTACCTGGTCTTAAGCTGAGAGAGATCTTCTGAGGCATGATCTGGACCACATTACTGTGAGTCCATCCAGAGCCCTTTGAGCTCAGAGCTTTATTTTCAAGCACAGAAATACTGCTCCTGGGAGACTCGATGTACCGCGTGTCACAGCCTCTTTTCACCAGATTTGAGCTAAAATCACAACGAGACGGCAGTGTGCGTCCAATTCCAAAATCCTGCACAAAAAAGAAAAAACATCATTATTTCAGAGTGAAGGCTGCTCTGGTCACCGCACTGAGAAATACTGACTGTGTATACACATTCTAAGGTTTAGTTTAAGGAAATGGCATTAAAGTCTGTACTATAACAGCCTCACCTCCTGTGCACACCAGGCACAGCTCGGATGGATCAGGAGACATTCTTCACAGGAGCTGGCACTCCCACTCATGCACATGTTCAGACCTGAGGAGGATCACATTAAATACATGTGTGAGGGAGATTTACACACATAAACATTCATTTTACTGCAGAGAGAGAGACTAAAACCCTGACAGTCAGCCCTGTGTGCACAAACACAGGCTTTAGGGACCAGCACAGAGGCGTTCATCAGTGTTATGAGAGGAACAGGACATTTAAACAGCCTCAGATCAGCTGCAGAGTGATAAATCCCCTGTACAACGCCCTGCTCTTTCACTACACACCCACAGACACGTACAGAACCGTGCATGGTCTCACCCAGCGCGTTGTACATGCAGGTTTCCAGGAGCACGCAGCACAGAGCCGCTCTGTGCGTCCACGTCCTCCACATGGCTCCACGGCCCAGCTCAGGCGCCTGGAGGAGAAGGTTTGATCAGATTTACGCAGTGCAAAGGCTCAGTGTGGCACCAGCAGAGCGCGCATGAGGACAAAACAAACGCGTTTAATCCATCCCAGCCCCGCAGCCCCGCGGTCCCGGGTCAAGGCTCGTGACAGGTCTCCATTGTCCGGGAGAACTGTTGATCTTCTGAGCTCCACACGTTTCTTCTTGGAGGTTTATATCCCTCCACGTCTCAGCTCCTGCACCCAGAGACAACATGCCACGAGCCTGTCCATCCTGAGACCACGCACGCGCTGTCAGCCTTAAACTGTGTCTCCAAACGCGCAAAACGCACAAAACAAACGCACAAACACGCACTGAACCAGCGCAGTTTGACGGGTTTTTCCTTTCACTAACTCTGCTTTTCTAAACGGTTTGTCCGGTTTGAGTCCCACACTCCGCCCCTTCTCCACACGGATTATTTTAACCCATTCGCTGCTCCAGGACACGGGCCGCAGCGGAATAACACCCTGCACACGTGGACAATGCTGCCCTCTAGCGGCGCAGGCTGTAGTGACGTTTTAAATCAAAGTCTGCATAGCAACTGCTGAGAAAAACATTTATTATTCAACTAAAGCAGGTCCTGTGTCAAACCAGAGAGGACTGGAAAAACTTAACATACGAAACTGTTGCAAAACATAAAGACAACTGAGAAGCATCTGCACAGAACATGAACGAACACAAACACAACTAAGGATGCATGAGATTTTAGGGGCTGCTGGGCCTGGTCAGAAGGTCAGAGGTCATGTCTCGGATGGTCCTGAGGGGCAGACCGCTGAGCACTCCTCTGTATGTGGCCCTCAGCTCCAGGAGGGCGCCTATGATCCTCTGGCGGCTCACGTTCGGGTGGCGTTTTGTCAGCTCTGACATGAGGATATCAAAACTACCCATGGTGCCGTAGTGCTGGGGCACGAACGTGCCCTGAGCCGTGGGCAACACACACACCACCTTCTTCTTTGAACTGGACGATGTTGGAGACTAGTGAAGAGATTCAAAATAAATAAAATTCTTATGACACAATAATGAGTCTGTAAGAGTCTCACCTGAGTCTGGGCCTGGGCCTGGGCCTGACTCTGGGTCTGAGCGCGGTCCTGGGTCTGGCTCAACGTCTCGGTCTGAGCCTGGGTCAGGTTCTGGGTCTGAGCCTGGGTCAGGTTCTGGGTCTGAGCCTGGGTCAGGTTCTGGGTCTGAGCCTGGGTCAGGTTCTGGGTCTGAGCCTGGGTCTGCATCTGGCTCGGTGTCTGGGTCTGGCTCGGTGTCTGGGTCTGGCTCGGTGTCTGGGTCTGGCTCGGTGTCTGGGTCTGGCTCTGTCATCTGGCTCAGCTCAGTGTCTGGGTCTGGCTCTGGGGTGTCTGGGTCTGGCTCGGTGTCTGGGTCTGGCTCAGTGTCTGGGTCTGGCTCGGTGTCTGGGTCTGGCTCAGTGTCTGGGTCTGGCTCAGGTGGTCCGAGCTCTGAGAGTCACTGCTGCAGGTGGAGGACTGACCCTGATCCTCTGACCTCGTGGCTTTGATGTGTTCCACTTGTAAAGTGTGTCCCTTTATTCTCAGGCCATTGAGCTCCTTCACTGCAGCTTGAGCAGAGAGCAGAGTCTCCACTTTCACTATAGCGACACTAAAAAGAGGAAACGACAGAACTAGTCACTGCATTTGAGATGCTTCAGACACAGATGGTGCAGTCTACTAAAGCCAGTACCTCAGATCTTCTAAGCTGCAGATGTGAATCCCTGAGATGTGGTACTTTTGAAACAACATCATCACGTCGTTCTGAAACACATATTTATGATTATACTGCCCCCTGCTGTATACTGCACTAACTACATACACAGAAATGTGACGCACTCACCTCAGAGACATCAGAGGGGAGACCAGAAACATACAGCCCTGCACTCACGCTGTCAGGTTCGACTGTAACTATGTGAACATGGTATTAACTTTAAAAAACAAACATTATATACACACAACACACATCCAAGTTTAGAAGCCGATTTAAAGAACTACCAGGCCAGTGCTTTTCTAGAATAATACATTTTCTTATTTTTGTCTTTAATGTAAAAAAAAAAGTATTCAAATTAACACAAGCCTCCAGAATCATCTCGTTCTCACGTCTTTCTGCAGGTTCCTCTTTGAGTTGCTCTGCACTTCCACCAGACGACAGCTCTTCCTCTGCATCAAACCAGACCTCACTCAAGAACGAAGCTTTCAAACCGAGACCCAGAAAAACAGACAAACAGACACAAAGACAAACAGAGACAGTGACAAATATACACTCTGAATGTTCCAGCTGAAACTACCTGAAATGTTTCCATCTGCTCTTTGGTCTGTGGTTCTGTCTGTTGGGACACGGGTCACAGGCGTCTTGGCTTCACCAGAGTCACGCTCCTGTTTTACATCAGTTTTATCATTGGGAGAGTTTTAGAAGTTTTAGAAAGTATATATTAAATATACAGTAAACGTGCCTGAGAGTCGTCGTTGTCGTCACCAGAGTGGGCGGGTTTGTCACTTGTCGAGTTCTCGTGCTGCTGAGGAGAGCTGTGTTCAACAAGAATAACAGAATAAGACAATGGGATAAACATGACACTAATTCAGAGAAAATAAACTGCACAAAACTGAGAACAGGACAAACCAAACAGACGTCTCCAGAGCCGCAGAGACTCTCTGCAAATAAAACACATCATTACATTAGTCTGGATCGTTTATGATTTTTATTCCAATAACTCATCCTCACCGGTGCAACTGTTGAGTCTCCAGCTTTGTCCAGAGGCTTCGGGTCTAGAGGCTTCGGGTCCAGGGGCTTTGGGTCTAGAGGCTTTATGTCCAGAGGCTTTGGGTCCAGAGGCTTCGGGTCCAGAGGCTTCGTCCAGAGGCTTCGGGTCCAGAGGCTTCGGGTCCAGAGGCTTCGTGTCCAGAGGCTTCGGGTCCAGAGGCTTCGGGTCCAGGGGTTTCGGGTCCAGAGGTTTCAGGTCCTGAAGAGAAACCCCAGCCAGGACTTTCTCCCTCAGTTTGGTATAATCAGCCTCCAGAGTTTTTAGGTCATTCACAACCTTTGCCAAATGAGAAGTGATTCTGAAACAACACAAAAGATCAGTTACATTTATAAAACCAAAGAAAAAATGATTTCTGAAAGTTGGATTGTATAAACTTGAAGTGCCCTGATGTACCTCTGCGTCTTGACCTGGTCCAGTAGTTGGTCTCTCTGGGTTTTGATTGTGATGAAGTCCTGTCAGAAAATTAATAATGTAGAGATGCGTCTGTCCCATTAACTCTGATCATTTACACACACTGACCTTGGTGAGACAGTCCAGGTCTAACATGTAAACCTCTGTGTTGAGATGTTTATCTGCTGTTTGCGGTGGCTCAGTTTGGCTCAGCGCAGACGCCGTCACAGTCTGCTCCGTGCCGACTGCAGCGTCACAGGTGTGGACAGGGGTCACGGTGTGGACAGGGGTCTCAGGGCTCGTGGTGTGGACAGGGCTCGTGTGGTGTGGACAGGGCTCGTGGTGGGGACAGGGCTCGTGGTGGGGACAGGGGTCACGGTGTGGACAGGGCTCGTGGTGTGGACAGGGCTCGTGGTGTGGACAGGGCTCGTGGTGTGGACAGGGCTCGTGGTGTGGACAGGGCTCGTGGTGTGGATAGGGCTCGTGGTGTCCTCAGTGTTTCTGATGGACTCGATCGAAGTGTCTGAACTCTGACTTGGGACACACAGCACGATGCTTGTATCTGCCTCCCATAACAAGGCATCGCCGCTGTGAAGATCAGGCCTATTGAGCAGAACCCTGTCAGAACAGTGCAGATTATAACCACAGACTGAATAAAGAAGAGACTGAGTGAGTGAGACGTCACCCACAGCTTCAGCTCCAAATGAAGCATGAAAGTGTCTGAGTGTGAGTATCATAGCAACCAAAGAGCCAATCCAGAGCAAGATAGTTGAGCAGGGAGCGGGTGCTTAGCAACGCTGTCAATCAAACCTGTTGCTAACGCTAACAGGAGCGACGTCGGGGAAAGAAGGACCTGATGTGTCTGTTTTTAATGTTCATATGTTGATTTACAGACACAGACGTGAAATAAAAACCCCAGGATCATGTAGAGGGTTAATACGAACATTTAAGACCAACATGAGTCTGACAGCAGCAGGGACAGAGAAAGAGACACAAAAAAAAACAAAAAATAAACTCAAAATAACTAAAAAATAAAAAAATAAACTAAAAAAAAAAATAAAATTAACAAAAAATATAAATAAAAAAAAACTCAAAATAACTACAAATAAAAACCCAAACAAACCTCAAAATAACAACAAAAAAGTAATAATAATAATAACTAAGATAACTACAAAAAAAAAAAAAAAAAAAAAAAAAAAAACAAAAAAAAATGAACCTCAGGATCATGTAGAGGATTAATACGAACATTTAAGACCAAAATGAGTCTGACAGCAGCAGGGACAGAGAGAGGAGACACAGTTTTCGAATGTAAAGTGAACTGGAGTCGATGGAGCCGGAAGTGCGCCCATGATCACTTCCTGTTTAGAATGCTAGTTAAAGGTGAACTATACTCACGCAGCAGAGCTTTGAGGATTCACTCCTTGTATCTGCCGTTCCAGTTCCACATCCAGAGACACGTTAGCAAACTGTTCTTTTGAGTTCTTAAAGCCATGATGAACGTGGCTAGCGTTCGCCATCGGCCAGGTCCCTTTACTCAGCTACAACATGAGCAGAAGGGTTTTAAGACGATGTTTGGACTCAAATGTGTAGATTTTTATTATCTGCTTATTATTATTACATAAATGAAACGAGCTCGTGTGTCGTTCTGCAGGAGTGAACTTGCCTGTTGTATTTCAGGCTCTGCTCTCTGTGGTGCTGGGCTGCTGTAGAGCGGGTGGAGACGGCCCTGATGCTCGTTGTAATAAAAGGGGAGGTTTTGTGTCGACTCTTCAGGAGCACCGTTTGGAAAAAAAACACGACACTTAACCCTCATCAAAATTTTCCAGTAGAGCACAGAAAATGTAACCCCAAAAAAGTCTAATAGTGATACAGATGCAGATGCAGATTACTGAGGAGAGCCATGAATAAATAGTACAAATATGTCGTACTTTTCACATAAACATGATGCTTCGATAACTCTAAGGCCGGATGTTTTCTCAGGAACCGGTGAAATCCTCCGTCATCTGGAAAACACAACAGCACAAATCTACGTCACACGGTCGATAAAAACGTCTGTTGCTATAGAAACAAAATAACGTCAATACTTCTAAACTTTACATAATAATAACACCTTGAATAATCTTTCGATCCTCCAGAGACAGAGCGAGGTACCAGCCCAGGAGCCTCGAGTCCGTCAGAGCCAGGTAGATGTTTTCATAAATCAGACTGAACACAGACCTCCTCAGAAAAAGAGCTCGATCTGCCCTGGACACGTCTGTGTACGACACAAGAACAACTATACACAAGTATTCAAGTATGTTACTCAAGTAAAAGTACAGATACAGGAGCAAAAAATACTCAAGTAAAAGTGCCACATGAAAGTATTTAAGTACCTGTTTCAAAGTAAAAGTATTTCTCACAGATTTTGAGTCTTATAAAGCTTCAAATGTGGTGATTTTTGATAAAAATTTGAGCTGAATTTTGTTTAACAGAAACAACTGAATCGATCGTTTTTTTCAGTTTTTATTTGTATATTTATGTTTTGTTCAAATTCTGATCATGTTAAAATAAACCTCAGACTTTTCAGCAGCTTCACACAAGAATAAAAATACTTTTACTTTTCAGAGCCGTTCAAAAATGTAGTGGAGTAAAAGTACAGATATTGCTCTCAAATGTACTCAAGTAAAAGTATTCAGTTTTAAATGTACTTACGTAAAGTACAGATTCCTAAAATGTATATAAATACTTAAGTACAGGTTTTACTACTTTTACTTGGTTACGTTCCACTGGAGCCATGTTTGGAGGGTCACACTTAAATAAAAGTTTTTAGAGCAGTCGGGCCTCATCATGTCACATTCTGGTGTTTGAAAGCGTGTTTTTATGTTTGATAGCGTGTGTATTAGCGTGTTGATAGCGTGTTTATTATAGCGTGTTTGTTAGCGTGTTTATTAGCCTGTTTGATAGCGTGTTTATTAGCGTGTTTATTAGCATGTTTGATGGCCTGTTTGTATTAGCCTGTTTGATAGCGTGTTTATTAGCGTGTTTGATGGCCTGTTTGATAGTGTTCTCTGCTTCGTACATTGATGAAACGTCCCCATTGACCCGGGACAGTCCCAGTTTTGAGCCGTGTCCTCTATCCCAGCGGATTTATCCCAAAACAATGATTTGTCCCAGTTTTATACAAACTGAACATGTCCCAATTTCTGCCCCATCTGATCCCTGCCAATAGTAAAGGGGAAATATATTGACATTTGTTCAACTAAAATACAGAAAACTGTGATTGAAAATGATCAAACTGACAGAAGTCCCTCAGATTCTGACACCGGTCTGTGGAGAATGGATGTTACGCTCTTTTTACAGTTTTATTTATACCAAACGCCCCAAACCATGTGTCCTAGTTTTTAATTAGAAAAATTTGGTTCCCCTAAACTAGTGATGAGACTTTAGGCTCTTTTATGGGATCAGAATCTTTTGGATCTATTCATTTCAAAGAGCCGTTCAAAAGACTGGCTCTTTTACTGTTTATTTACATGACAGAAGCAAACTAAACACAGAGAGACTCGACCACAGGCTCAAATGTGTTTAAAATGGTTCAAACTGAGACTGAGAGCATGTTTACCGTCTCAAATTATACATAAATCAAAATAAAACAATAATAATAATTTTAAAAGTAACTGTTAATACGATGCCAAATGTTTTGTTTGTGCACATGTTTCTCACTCGTGTCGCTCTGCTTCTGTTCTGATTCTTGTGTTGGTTCAGTGTTAATCAGTATAAAATGTAGATAAATTAGAAAGAAAAAGATTTGGCTCTTTTAAAAACTGAGATCTGGATCCAACCGTTCACTTTAAGGAACTGACTTCTTCACGAATGTCACAGCACGACCCTAAACTTCGGTGGTTCTTCACTGACCACCCCGGGGCTGTTTGGCGTTGAGGAGGTATTGGACCAGGCGCTGGAACCCTGTGGATCCTTTAATGGTCATGTAGACTCACCTGTACCTACCTGGACTTAGGGCTTGGTTCACGATGGTGCAGTGGAAGCAGGAGCCCAGTGTCTGAAAAGTTCAAATGAAAAGTAAACATTAGTGACATACCTGACTCCTCCCACACTCATAACTCTGATTATTAAGCATTATTACATAATTCATTATTAAACAGGCCAAGTGCAGCCCTTAAACTGACACGTGGAGAAACAAAAACCTTTAAATCATAAATATAACAACATTAAACAGTTCTTATTGTGTACTTTACCTCTGGAGGCATGTTTGGGATCGTGTATATTGAGTTAAACATGATCGAGAGGATGAGTTTGCTGTATTTTGAGAAATGTGGCCTTTTTACTCCGGAATTGTTCTAGACGCAGCGCTGACCTGAGCACGTGACCTGAGGACGTGACACGGCTAAATCCACCAATCAGAGCGCGGGATTTATCTTTTCAAATAATACAATTTTTAATCCTCAAAAGTTATATTTTCAACACACATGGAAGAGAAGATGTTTAGGTAAAACAAACAGATTATCGATATAATTTGACCGGAAAACGTTCGACGAAAGATGCTGCTAATTAGCTACGTCATGCTAACAGCCGTGATGCTAACAGACGGGAGGCTAACAGACCAGATGCTAACAGCCGTGATGCTAACAGACGTGATGCTAACAGTGGTTAAGCTAACTTACTGTGTTTCTTATAGATGGAAAAACATTTAAAAATATATATTACTAACAACAAGAACAACATCAGTAATAATAATCATTTAATTTAAAACCACAGGAGTCATATTTGTGCTAATCACATTTTAATATTAAAACTAAAGTAACTATTACACTTGATTAAAGCAGTATTTTAAAGGCACTTACTTGTTACTTCTCTGATTATGTTAAAGGTGTAAAAGGTCCAGTGTACTCAGAAACAGAGTTTAATGGAGCTAAATCCAGTGAGAGGTGTGTTTTTACTCTAAAGATAAACGTTATTTATTTACTGGGCTCAATACCGTTAAAAAACTGTCTGTAATGAACCTGCAGCTGTTATAGTTGTAGTTGTAGTCAGTTCTAGTTGTTCTAGTTGTTATTATAGTAGTTGTTGCTCAGATGTGCTGCTCTTATAATAAAACGTTTATAACATGGATCTATAAAAAGAATCTTATTATACTTTTATGAGGCTTATGAACTAAACTCGTAACTGTAGTAACGTTTAAAAAGAGCTCAAATGTGTGAGATAAATTATCAAATATGCTGAATTTATTATTATTATTGTTGTTTTATTTATTTATTTAACAGCAAATGACAGTAAATGTGAGCAAACAAACTACGGGGTGCAGACAGGGCCAACAGGGAGACAAAGTAAAATGATTTATGTAAATAAATTTAAAAAAAAAACAAAACATAAAACAAAGAACAAAGAGAGTGAAAAAAATAAAAGTAAGAAAACTTTGAAAACGAAATAATAATGAAAAAATAAAATAAAGTTAAATTTACAGCAAAATAAATTAGCTCTTTTTTTAGATTAGATCTCCCCAGGAGTTAGATCAGCTGATTCTGGTGCGTCATCACGCAGCAGATGACGTCACTGTTGACTTCCGGGTTTGACCATAGACAGATGCGTAAAGACTTTTTTTTTTCTTTCCAAAATGTTGAGGTAAATGAACAGTTCCGAAGTAAGTGCAGTACAGTTTGAGGATGGATTTGACCCGAGTTCCTGAGTTGTTTTTCTGACATGCTGCATTCATGTGCATTTATCAAGTCAGAATAACATGTTCCCGAGGAGCTCATGAACGCAGCAAAAGACTGGAGCTGCGTCACAACGATTTAATCTACGTCACTTAAACTAAAATTAATCAGTGTAATAATTCTGTATTATGTTCTTTAAATACTGTTTTAAATGAATATAATGTTTTTAATCTTAAAAAAACTAAACGTGAGTCATGTCATAATAACAGGTCATGTCCACCAGAGGGCAGTCGTCCATAGTGGATGTCGTAAAGGGGCCAGATCTGTCCAGGCCTCTGGAGAAACAGAGGTGTGTTATATTTGTGTTACCATCAAAGTTTCAAGTGTAAGTGTATTTTCAGGCACATTACAGTCAGAATATGGACAGACAGAGCACTGTCCTGTGTGTTTCATGTTGGCCAACGCTTCAGTGTCAGTCCTGTGATATTTTACAGGGGGGTATTATGCAAAAGTGATTTTTTTTTCAGCTTTCTACCATGTTGTAATGTCGCTCCCTAATCAAAAAACAGGCCTGAAGAGGTTTTATGTCATCCATGCAGGTTTGAGTATGTTAGCTACCTCTCCTGTGACCTATTTAAAGCCAGAACCAGATCAGACCAGACCAGACCAGATCAGACCAGACCAGGACCAGGACCAGACCAGGACCAGATCAGACCAGGACCAGGACCAGATCAGACCAGGACCAGGACCAGATCAGAACTAGATCAGACCAGGACCAGAACCAGACCAGATCAGACCAGGACCAGATCAGAGGAACCAAGTGAACTGCAGTGGATCTACTACTAGTACTACTTTCTTTTACACACACACAGAAGACATCAGATATATGGAGACATATGGAATTATTTATTAAAGGGAAAAAAACGTAAAATAACTAAACTAAATATGTTTTATATTTCATATTCAGATCCTCAGAGACGACTCCATCTGCTTTGTGGAGCTCAAAACCTCGTCGTTCTCTCCATGAGCTTCATGATGACGTCTCTGAAATGGTTTTTACTTCACAGATACGGTCAAGGAAAAGCAAAAGGTAAAGGATATTTATTATTATTATTGTATTGGTGTATCTTATTGCATTGTGTATTTTTACATTTTAATTTATTTCTAAAACAAGATTGGAGTTAGAGTTTTTTTTTTTTTACTACATCCCACATGTGATATTCATAGTTTTGATGCTTCAGTGAGAATCTACAGCTCAAGTCTTTTTTTTTTTTTAAAGATGAACCTGCTCAGTGACTCCAGGCATAAAACTTTCATCTTCCTCTGGTTGTTTTTTATATTTTTACCCCATGATCAGTGTAAAGTTCGTGTGTTCAGTGTAAATGTGGTTCACCTCAGAGACTTTCACAAACAGCCCAGAGCCTCATAAGGATCAAGATAGTTTATTTTAAAAGGTACATTTCTATCGAGCAGAACTAATAGCTTATACATGAAAACAAATGCAGCCTTATAGCAAAAATATATACTTTAGAACAGTTTGTCCTTGCCCCGACACGAAAAGAACGGCAGAATATCACAAATATCTTCATCGTCCAAAACTGAAGCGATATGTTTGTGACGCCATGCAAAGAGAAGCGGAGAAGTGACAACTTAAAGATGCAGGTGCCCGTTCCGTCGTGGCCAAAGTCGATTGTTTTTTGCATGCAAAGGTTAGCTCTGTGGTACAGGGTTTACATGAGCGACGCTGAGGTTAAACTCAAAGCAGAACACGCAGAAAACAGAGGAACGTGAGCCTGGACTTCACCTGGGAGTGCTAAGAACAAAAGATACAAGGACACTACTGCAGAGTCTTACATTAAATAAAAGCCGTTTCACTTCTGTCCATGTTACAAGTAGAACATTTAGATAGGAAACCAACTACAGCGTGAAATACAGCGACAATCCCAGAATCCTTTGCTCTGGGTAATAAAAACAAAACACACATGGTGAATGTCCAAAGCAAATATCTACAGAAATACATGGTTTTGTGGGACTGTGGTTCTTTAAGGTCTGACCAGGCCCGGCCACAGAAAATGTGAGGACCCGGGGCAAAAAGCCTCACGTGGGCCCCCAACTTTAATAGAAATGGATAGAAAGGTCCAATTTTGGGCCCCTGAGACCCTGGGACCTGCGACTCCCCTGGTTCTGACAATCCTTTTTTTAGTTAAAGCCCTTTAGTGGATTTCCAGAAAGAACTGAGGGACTAAAAGGCATCTGTATAAGTGGTGCTGCAAAGTTCATCCCCAATATTTCATTTTGTGATTGTCTCATAGAACCAGATTGTAACAGCTCTCGCAGTCTCTTACCAAGGAAAAAAAATCACACAGCTTTTCTGAAAGGCCTTGGACCTCGCTGTTTGGTCTCCATGGAAACAGTAACTCCATGCTTTAAGTGTAAAAGCAGGTCTTCCTCCCTCGTTCGCCGTCTTCCTCCCTCGTTCTCGCTCAGATGGGACGTGTTGCCAAGGCGTCCGGTGGAGGAGCCAAACGTGTCTTTTCAAAGCTCTGTACAGTTCAAGCTCAGTCTTCATGTACAGACGTTTCAGTAGCCGTAACCGTCTTGGAAAGGTAACCCCGTGACGCACTGCTCTCCTCCTTCCAGCAGATAGGGGGCGGCGTCCTCGTAGTGCGTGAGCGGGACGGTGTCGTCGTCCAAACCGGGGAGGCCGTCGGGGTCGGACTTCAGGTTCGGCCTCTGGTTGTCGGGGAACGCCATGCAGAAGAGCGCCTCGGGGTCGCACACGAACTTATACACGTACCTTTCACCGGCGACCTGCGAAAAACACGAGGAAAACACGAGGAAGTGAGAAACACATACGCACGAGGAAGTGAGAGAAAACACGAGGAAGTGAGAAACAACACAAGAAAAAAACACACACAAAAAAAAAAACACGAGAAAGTGAGAAAAAAAACAAAAGAAAAAAACACAAAAAAAAACACGAGGAAGTGAGAAAAAAAACACAAGAAAAAAACAAGAGGAAGTGAGAAAAAACATACGAGGAAGTTAGAGAAAACACACAAGAAGTGAGACACACACAAAAAAAACAAACAGGAGGTGAGAAAAAAAACGACAAAAAAACACACAAAAAAAACACGAGGAAGTGAGAAAAAACACACAAGGAAGTGAGAAAAAAAAAAAAAAAAAAAAAACACGAGGAAGTGAGAAACAACACAAGAAAAAAAAAACACACACAAAAAAAACAAAAACAAGAGGAAGTGAGAAAAAACACAAAAAAAAACAAGAGGAAGTGAGAAAACACACAAACAAAAAACACGAAGTGAGAAAAAACGCACACGAGGAAGTGAGAAAAAACAAGAAAAAAACACAAGGAAGTGACAAAAAACACGAGGAAGTGAGAAAAAAACATAAGGAAATGAGGATGAAAACGAGGTCTAATAATAATTATAAGAAGAGGAACAAGAGGAAGAGAAAAAAGAAGAGGAAGAGAAGGCAGAGGAAAAAGGAGAAGAAGAGGAAGGAACAGGAAGTAGAGAAAGACAAAAAGGAAGAAGAGGAAATAGAAGAAGAGGCAAGAAGAAGAAAAGGAAGAGGGAAGAGACTATATGTGGTGTATCTAGTGAAAATCAAAAGCGTCCACGTGCCTTTACCTTCTGCATGATGCCCTTCTCGTAGTAGTAGCGCAGGGAGCGGCTCAGTTTGTCGTAGTTCATGGCCGGTCTGTTCTTCTGGATGCCCCAGCGCCGAGCCACCTGCAAAATGTGTGAAGAACATTTATCATAAAGAACTTTGAGAGTCACAAAACTAACGGGTTTAAGAGGACGAGGCACGAGGAGTCGAGCGGGGGCAAAGGGGCTGGTGTCCCGGGCCCAGAATAAAACCCTCTTCACATTTTTATTTATTTATTCAGTATTTTTAGCGTTAAAGCATCTGATCCTGTAAAACTCTCTGATTTAAATGTAGTGAAATGAGGAGCAGATATTCATTTTTATTAGAAGGGGCCCATGTGACGTTTCTTGCCCCGGGCCCCCACATTTCTGCAGACGGGCCTGAGAATCTGCTACACAAAGTTCTGGCTGGACCAACCTCTTCGGGCTCGATCAGCTTGAACTCCATGCCACGCCCCGTCCACGCGATGAAATGCCCGTTGGCCGGATCGTCCAGTAAAGTGACCAGGAACTGCCAGAGCTGCAGAGAGCCGCGGCGCTGGTACGGGGGCCCCTCCCGGAACGCGGACGGCTCCTGTTTGACCTTCCCCTCCAGCCTCTCGGGGACCACGCACGTGTCGTCGAAATACAGCTGAGAATCTCTGTCGAAAAAGTCTGAAACGACAAGAGTAAAGTCAGACGTGGTCCTCAGGTTTGTGTCGCTGTGAGGAACAAAATCTGAACCAGGAACCAACGAACATCTGAGGTTTAGTCCAGGTTTAGTCCTGACCTCCTGCTGCTCCCAGAGTCCGGACTAAACCGGGAGTAAACCGGGAGTAAACCGGGAGTAAACCGGGAGTAAACCGGGAGTAAACCGGGAGTAAACCGGGAGTAAACCGGGAGTAAACCGGGACTAAACCGGGACTAAACCGGGACTGAACCAGGACTGAACCAGGACTGAACCAGGACTAAACCAGGACTAAACCAGGTCCAAACCAGGTCCAAACCAGGTCTAAACCAGGTCTAAACCAGGTCTAAACCAGGTCTAAACCAGGACTGAACCAGGACTGAACCAGGACTAAACCAGGACTAAACCAGGACTAAACCAGAACTAAACCAAACTAAACCAGGACTAAACCAGGACTAAACCAGGACTAAACCAGACTAAACCAGGACTAAACCAGAACTAAACCAGGACTAAACCAGGACTAAACCAGGACTAAACCAGGACTAAACCAGGACTAAACCAGGACTAAACCAGGACTAAACCAGGACTCAGAACATCTCAGATTCAGTGTGAACGTTGTGAGCTCCAGACCAGTATTTAAACATTTAAGTCAAACTGTTGTAAATGACTCACTTTCTTGATTCTGGTAGAAACTCGCTGCTCTGAACGACGACTGACACTGAGGCACTTCTGCAAAAGGAAAAGACGTTTATTTCAGATTGTTTCAGGGAGTTATTGCTTTTCACTGCAGCACAACACGTCCATCATAAAGATCATGTTGATTAAATTTGCCGTCGTGCACGTGGTCAGGGGGTTTCTGGGTAAAGTGACCAGCTCCCATCATCCTCAGAACGAGCCCTTCAATCAGATTAACCCAATGAACTCGATTAAGTTACTCCTCCTCACCCCCAGGGGTCACTATCATCTCAAACTCTGATCAAAACATGGATCAAAGAGGCTGCGCTCACTGTCCTCACGTCAGAGTCTGCGGGACAAAGACATGATCTGGATTTTAACAAGGCTCCACGGTCAAATACAATATTCTCTGAGCTCCAAAGAGACGAGAATCTGTGACGCTGGTATTTAAAGGCCGTAAGAAGCTAAGAGGATTTGTTATTACATCACTACTGGTCTGCAGCCGCCGCGCAGAAAGCATGAAACCAGCGAGGCACAGATTAAAAACGAGTTGAATTTGAAGTGAAAGCTGTCGGTGGAGCAGATGGATGTGTGGGCTTCAGATCACACCGAGCAAAAACAGCCTCACGTCTACAGATACCAGAGTGTGTACTAATGTGAGGCTAATGTGGGGCTAATGTGGGGCTAATGTGGGGCTAATGTGGGGCTAATATGAAGCTAATGTGGGGCTAACGTGGGGCTAACATGAGGCTAATGTGAGGCTAACAGAACAGCCCCTCCACACGGTGCGGTCAGCGGCTCCTCTGAGCTGTGGCCTA
The DNA here is from genome assembly GCA_019594935.1 of Periophthalmus modestus. Lineage (NCBI taxonomy): Eukaryota > Metazoa > Chordata > Actinopteri > Gobiiformes > Gobiidae > Periophthalmus > Periophthalmus modestus. The sequence continues at coordinate 30,210,047 of JAIEZT010000009.1, read as the reverse complement.
CATCTATTCCAGGTAGGCTCAGCGAGGCGCGGCCGTCTAACCCATTTACTCGATGCCCGTGAAGCTTAGGCCGAGTGACAGGACCCACTTTCCTCTTTGGGACGTTGGAGGATGAGGCGATTAAGTGTGTGTGCTAACAGTGCTGTTAAAGTCACACTCATGTGTAATTGGCTCAAATAAACAAGACTTTCTCAAAGCTCCACATTAACACAAAGCTCCTTTTGTCCCGGGACTCACCAGAATCGAAGCAGAAGTCCCGAGGCTCCTGCTTGATGCTCATGGGGTGAAAGGGCGGCTGTCGTGGGCCCGGGGCAGATGGGACCATCGTGGGAACGCCCTGCTCCGTGTAGCGTGGGTCGAGGAACTCCTGTTTAAAACTCTGCGGAGGGACGGCCACCAAAGGCTCCGACATCTGCCGGTGGTACGGAGGCCGGCTGTCCCGGGGCAGAGCGCCGCTGCTGGGGGGCTGTGGGAGGAACGGGGGGCGCCCTTGGTTTTCTGACTGAGGAAACGGTAAACACGGCTCTGACATCTGCCTCTGAAACCTGAACAAACACAGTCAGGGTTTATGCTCCGGTTTTACAGCGACACAGACTTTGTGAAGCGACACTCACCTGGTGTTTGCATCGGGGGTCACGGGCGAGCACGGGACAGCGAAGGGCAGGAGCTGGGTGGGGTGCTGCTGGGGGGGCCTCGGGGTGGGACTGGGCCCATGTTGGGGTGTGGGAGGGGTCTGGTCCCTCAGCGTGTTGGACGCCCCACATGGAGACACTGGGGTGGAGGGAGGGGTTAATGGCTTGAACCCAGGGGTGGGCTTCCTGTCGCAGGCACTGTGGGTAAGAGGTCAAAGGTCAGATATTTCTTGAATACGATACGTGGGTTAAGTTTAGACGGAGCTTTAGATGCAACGCACAGACTAAAGAAGAGACTGAGTGAGACGCCACCACAGCGTCAGCTCCAAGTGAAGCTCATCGAGGCTGGAGCAGGTACAGGACGATTTGTCTGTTTTTAATGTTCAGATTTAGCTTTAACAAAACCCCAGGATCATGTCGAGGGATAATACGAACATTTAAGACCAGAATGAGTCTGACAGCAGCAGGGACAGAGAGAGAGACACAGTTTTTACACAGAAAGTGAACTGGAGCTGAAGTGCACCATGATCACTTCCTGTTTGGAGCGCGGCGCTAGCAGGTTAGCTCTGTGCGTTCATGATCCGCTGTGACGTACCTGTAGCTGTAAAGGCACTTCTCTGTGTAGGGCATGGGACTCCTGTCCTGACGACAGGGCGACAGATCTTTGGACGGCGTCTGCTCTCGTTTGATCTTGGCGGGAGGAGGGCCATGAAACATCACTGCACAGAGGAGCAGAGACAGAATAATGCATTAGATGAAGTCCAGATCTGAGATGACCACAGCCATAAACAGAAGTGCGCTCTTATCTTAACCACATCTCGGGCTGATGGGCAGATGGAGCATGGTCAGTGTCTATTCCCTGGACCCACAGAGACACTTAGCAGCATTAACGATGGCCGACTCTGGTTTTTGAAAACAACATCCCTCCACCGGCGTTCGGAAGCATGATCCTAACTGCACAGAACACACTAAAGCTCTCAAACGGCTCGTCTGGCTCCCATTAGGGCGAGCCGATCCCACTGCCCATGAATCAGAGCTGTAACCTAATGGAGCTCAATGATTTTCTTTCTCCTGCTGTAACCATTAGACACTCTCTGCTCTGCTCCTCCGTCGGCTGCAGTTTCCGGCGCCACATAATATCCAGGACGAAACCAGATCCCCGGGCACAGATGGAGCAAAGGGGAAGGCGACGGGCACAGGACGGGCGCGGGACGGGCACGGGACGGGCGCGGGACGGGCACGGGACGGGCCAGAGAGTCGGGAGAGGCTTTACCCCATGAGACAGGAGCAAACGGGACAAAATCTCAAACTGTTTCATTCAAAATCTGGACTCCCAAAGAGCCGGTGTTTGTCTATTTATGCAGCGAGACACAATGAGACAAATGGACTTGTTTCTTTTGTTTTTCTGATTTTAAACAAGTCTAAAGATTAAATTTAAATACTGTACAAGCAGAAAAACAAACCAAGTCCATACAAACATTAAAAGCAGGAGCAGGTGTGAATAAGTTCATTAGCAGATTATTAACTTGTGTCACTAAACTCTTTTTTTTTTTTTTATGAAACAGTTAAAAGTCTCTCTCGTCATGTTCCGGTATCAATGAACATCTGCTTCACAAACCCTCGTTTCTCCATAAATCAAACAGGTTTAAGCTAACAGGATGCACTTCAACGTCTAATCAGAGTCCTGTTGTCAACTTGTGAAACTAGAGCAACATATTTCCTTGTTATTCAGAAGTCGCTAAACAAAACAAGGCCCAGCACCAGCACCTCCAGCACCACCTCCAGCACCACCTCCCGTCCGCCTACGCACCACAGCAAAAATGAAACCTGAGGAAAACCGAGGGGCAGGGTCCAGACACTGACCCACTGAGGTCGATCTAAAGCCTTTCACAGCCATGGACCAAAACCCTGGATGTTCTTATCTTTCAGGCTGTGATAAACTGAGCCTCACACTCGAGCGGCTCCGGTGGATCTGGCTCCAGCGGCTGAGTGCGAGAAAGTGTGAAATCAGATTATGACCCGGGCTCATGTGACGCCCCGCGCCAACCGGCTGATTACACTCAGAATGGAGGAGAAGGAGCAACTCGAAAAACACAGAAGAAAAAGAAACAGAGAGCAGAGAGTGTGGAGCTGAAGAAACACAGAGCAGAGAGTGTGGAGCTGAAGAAACAAAGAGCAGAGAGAGTGGAGCTGAAGAAACTCAGAGCAGAGAGAGCGGTGCAGGACTGAAGCCAGAGCAGAGAAAGAGTTTGTAAAAGTGACTCAAAAAAAAAAAGATACTCACAATTATCAGACTGGAAATCTGGGACAAACTGCTCATCGTCGGGCACCTGAGCTGTGAAATAAAAACACAGTGATGTCAGAAAAGTTAAAAATATCCCCTGAAACCATTATCTGAGCTTCAAAAGTAGAAAAAAGTGGTTACCTTCAGCGATCCAGATCTCCTGGAGTTGGCTGAGGTCTTGGAAAAGTTCTGTAAAAACCAAAAAGAATCATTAAAAAACATCATTGAAACAAAAACAAGAGTCACAAGAAAAATGCCAAACCTTCTGTGTCCTGAGCCAGTTCAGTCTCCACAAATTTCCTTTTCCTGTCGCTCAGAGGTCTGTGCTCCTCCAGGCTGGACTTCTGCTGTTCAGAGAGAGACAGAGTAAAGACCAGAGCTCCACGAGGACGTCACACACGAGGACGCCGCACGAGGACGCCGCACGAGGACGCCGCACGAGGACGTTTACTCCAAAACTCAGTTAAAGTGGTCTGAAGATGCGCAGACGCTGCACTTACATTGGGGGGGATTATAAAAGGGACTTGCTGGTCGTAGAATCCATCCATGATTTGGTGAGTGGCTCTGGCTCTGAGTTTAAAGGGAGGGGAGTCGCTTTAAAGCGATAGCGCCACCTGGAGACACCTTTAGATCCTGAAAACAGAGGTTCACCACATTAGAGAC
>JAIEZT010000009.1:30126468-30201468 GCA_019594935.1 Periophthalmus modestus | reverse complement strand
GGGTGGAGCGGGTGGAGCGTGTGGGTGGAGCGTGTGGGGCGGAGCGGGTGGAGCGTGTTGAGTGTTGAGCGGGTGGAGCATGTTGAGCGGGTGGAGCAGGTGCACATCAGTTTGTAGAACAGCTCCACTTGAATTATTGAAGTTCTAATGTATTTTTCATGCTTCATATTTCCTTCGACCTTGTGCGTTTCCGTTGGCGTCTGAGGCCGTTGTCGTGGTGATTCGGCCGAGGCTTTGTTCAGTCACAGACGTCGTCACTGGCTCCTCCTCCATCTGTGACTCATACCACCGTGACCTCTGACCCCTGCTTTAATGTAAACCCTGTGTGGGACGTTTACTGTTACTACTGTCGTCTGCTGCTCGACGGTTGTGAAAATCGTTGTGGTTCACTGCTCAGGTGAAGGAGTCATTTTGTTAAAACGCCCCCCACAGGTCAGACCAGTCACTGCACTAAAATACACATCGCTATATTTAAGGTTTTACTAAACTTTTAAAAATATATTTCCAGTTTGCCATTTTTCAAGGTTAAAAACAGTATGGCATTAAACATGTTTCCATCTGATTTGTGGAGGGTGTTTTTCATGTGTTTTCAGGATTATGAAACTTGTAAGAGTTTACTGTGGAAAACTACAGGCAAAGTTCCACAGTGTGGCTTTAACCCACATTAAAGCCACTGTTCTGTGTCCAGTTCACTTTAGTCGATAGAGTCGTCCTGTGTCAGACCGCACACAGAGGACTATAGACCTGCTATTGATTATGTCACTGTCCAATCACATGATGCAGAGCGAGTGCGTGACCTTGACCCCTCCCCTCATGACCCCTCCCTCGATGACCCCTCCCCCGATGACCCCTCCCCCGTTGACCCTGAGGAGAAACGTCGATCCTCGTCCGTCTCTCGGTCCAGAGCCTTCAGGCCTCACACTGTCCTGTCTGTGTCTCTTCAGTCTCTGTGTTGTTCCGTTGTGCGTCGTTTGTTACGACACACAGACCTGTGATGTCACTCGCTACAGGGAATCTGATTGGACGACATGTACTTGTGTGTTAAAGGGGGAGGTGGCGGGGGAGGAGGAAGCCGTCCCACGAACAGTAAACGCGACACAGGTGGAGACGATGACTCACCTTATTGGTAAATCAGCCTCTCGGTGAATAATGAGACATGTAGGACGTTCATATGTTTACAGTACATATGTTTTTGTTTCACTGAATTTAAAAGGTCTGTACAAGGTCTCTGAGAGTTGTGAAAAGTGCTTATAAACTCATCGTGGTGAATAATGAGGATGTTCAGAATGCATAAGATTAAGTGAGGAAAAACTCTGGACCAAGCGACATGATCAAAATGAACTGGTTCTGTTTTTATAACAAAGAAAATCAGGTACAGGGACTTTAATGAGGAAAAGACCCACATAAAGGTCCACCTGAAGATTCACCTAAAGGTCTACCTAAACATCCATCTAAAGGTCCACCTAACGGTCCACCTAAACATCCATCTAAAGGTCCACCTAAAGGGCCACCTAAAGGTCCACCTAAAGGTCCATCTAAACATCCATCTACAGGTCCACCTAAAGGGCCACCTAAACATCCATCTAAAGGTCCACCTAAAGGTCCATCTAAACATCCATCTAAAGGTCCACCTAAAGGTCCATCTAAACATCCATCTAAAGGGCCACCTAAACATCCATCTAAAGGTCCACCTAAAGGTCCATCTAAACATCCATCTAAAGGGCCACCTAAACATCCATCTAAAGGTCCATCTAACAAACCACCTAAAGGTCCACCTAAAGAACCATCTAAAGGTCCCTAAAGAACCACCTAACGGTCCACCTAAAGAACCACCTAACGGTCCACCTAAACATCCAAGGTCCTAAAGGTCCACCTAAAGAACCACCTAAAGGTCCACCTAAAGAACCACCTAAAGGTCCACCTAAAGAACCACCTAACGGTCCACTTAAAGGTCCATCTAAAGAACCACCTAAAGGTCCACCTAAAGAACCAAAGGTCCCTAACGGTCCACCTAAAGGTCCATCTAAAGAACCATCTAAAGGTCCACCTAAAGAACCACCTAAAGGTCCACCTAAAGAACCACCTAAAGGTCCATCTAAAGGTCCACCTAAAGAACCACCTAACGGTCCACCTAAAGGTCCACCTAAAGGTCCATCTAAAGGTCCACCTAAGGAACCACCTGAAGATTCACCTAAAGGTCCACCTAAACATTTGTTTCTACAGTATCTGTACTTTTACTGAAGTACAGTGAAAGAGCTGAGGCTCTTTTGTCCAGTGACTTAAATAGTTCTTTTCCTTTGGCTCCTCCCTGGACGTCTGAGGGATTACACAGATACTTTTACTCGAGTAACCTGTTGTTCCGCTGGCTTCTCGGAGGACATCTGGAGTAAGGCCGTGTACATATGTAACTGTACTTGGGTCTATCGTGTGTTTTTTCAGCCTCAAACAGAAAAGCATCTACACTTCAGAGTCGTGTTTTTGAAGTTTTGTGTTGAGGATGACGCAGTTCTCCGCCGTGTTCCCGTTTCAAGGACGACTCGATTGACTCATCGCTGTAACCGCATCTTTAGAAAAATGAACATTTATGCTACAGACGGTGATGGAGAATACTCTAGTTACAGAAAACTGAACGTAAAGTATTCAAACACATTTTCAGAGTACTGCATTCTGAATACTTGGAATACTTTTACACAGAGTTACATTTAAATTATAAAAACACAAGATAAGATTAAAAAACAGCTTCATGTTTGTGTTTTATCAGAGAAGTTCAAATCTGACCTGCCTCATCAAGAGTTTTATATTTTTCTTGAGTTTGAGCCTAAATTGTGTGAAATACCTAAATATATTTTCAGATTTTATAAAAGTAACTGTCCTCTGAACACCACCAAGAGGAACTGTACCAGAATTTCTCCAGATTTTCTTTTTTTTTTTATCTTGAAGATATTTTTTAAAGTTGTGGATTCAAATAACAGTTTTTGTTCTTGTGAAGCGCCTCAATGTTTTATATTTTATTGTATTTGTAATGAACAAATCTGTATATTTATGTTATTACCTTAAAGCTCCAGATCACACTCTGATCTGTTCTGATGTTTCCTCGTCACAAACCTGCAGCTGAGTTTTTTTGTTTCATTCTCACATGTTTAACACAAACCTGCAGATTTAGGCTGAGTTCTTCTCTCAAACTGAAAACACTCTGTTCCACCTTGTGATGTCATGTAAAATGTAAATAGTCACGTTTTTATAGAAGTGAAGCTTTTCCTCCTTCAAGGGTCAAAGAGTTTTACGTCGACAAACCACTCACACATTCAGCCCGTCCTCGTCACCCTCGTTGCCACCCTGGCCCCCCCCCCCATCACCTTTGTCGCCCCCCTCGCCACCCTCGTCAACTCCCTCGTTGTCCCCTCGTTGCCCCTTCGCCCCACCCCCCCGCCATCACCTCCCCTCGTCGCCATTCTTGTCCCTCGTTGCCCCCTCATCATTGCCACCCTGGTTTCCCCCTCGTCACCTTTGTTGCCCCCTTGTCGTCACCCTCATCACCGCCTCGTTGCCCTCTCTCGTCACCCTCCCTCGTCGCCACCCTCGTCACCTCCTTCGTCACTCCATCATCACCTCCCTTGTTGCCACCCCCCTCAGAACCTCCTTTGTCACCTCATTTTGTTGCCCCTTCGTCACCCCCCCTCTACTCGCCACCCTCATCACCTCCCTCATCCCGTCCCTCGTCGCCCCCTGCAGTCAAACACATGTCATGACAGACACATCTGGAGGCACAGCGTTGTCTCTTTTGCACCAAACAGTTTATTGTCCCTGTTTTTATATGTGAAGATGAACATGCCAAAAAATATCACAACAAATTATAAATAGAACAGATTTAGCAAAGCAAAGTCATGGTCGTCCGGATGTGAGCGGCGTTTGGTTCCTGGTCGTCCGGATGTGAGCGGCGTTTGGTTCCTGGTCGTCCGGATGTGAGCGGCGTTTGGTTCCTGGTCGTCCGGATGTGAGCGGCGTTTGGTTCCTGGTCGTCCGGACGCTCACTTTCGTTTCGTTCCCTCGCCGTCTGAGGCATGCGGTGATGGAGGTCAAATATAAACAAATATATACACTTGTAATATAGCGATTTAAAACTATTCTTCTTTTACTGTAATTACTGTAAACATGCACTCGTTTCACGCTGCTCCTCGCCCAGGCGCCGTCAGCATAAGCCCCGCCCACAGTGATGCGTTTACAAAGTGCCTGTTGTGTTTCTAAATATCAAACTCGTGTAGAAAGAATCGTTTTTTTCTTGAATACTGAAAAAGAGGATGTGTTTTTGGGGCCTGGGTCTCCGAGGGCGTCCCGGTGTGGTTAAAGGGAGGCGGGGTTAAAGGGGCGTGGCCTCACCCCACAGCGGAGCGCGCGGTTCGCAGTCACTCTCGGAGGAGTCCACGTTTCCATGGTAACACAGTGAATGGTAGAAACGCATAGGCCCCAAATAAAACAAAAGCACTGAAGAGTTAAAGTCGCAAATACAAGTCTGATTTTATGTAACAAAAAAACGAATATTTGGAATTTAAAAATGACTCAGACGCTTGAAAGAAGTGACAGAGTGAGACGTCGCCACAGCCTCAGCTCCAGGTGAAGCTCCTCGAGGCTGGAGCAGGAACAGGGACGATGTGGAGCAAAGATCTGAGCATCACAGCAACAAAAAGAGCCAATCAGGAGCGAGAGGGGCCACGGTTTTTACACAGAAAGTGAACTGGAGCCAGAGTCGATGATCACTTCCTGTTTGGAGCGCGGCGGCGACAGGTTAGCGACGCCCATTTATATCAGGCCCAAACTGTGGCCCTCAGACCAATTCTTCTTGGCCCTCCAGCTTCCAGGTGAACTGGCCCATATCACCTTAAACAGAACTTTTTATCGAACATTTCTGAAAATCTACTTTAACAACTTGATCAAATATTGAATGTGTCACTGAGGATGAAGCACAAACAAAGGTCGAGTGTTTCAGTCTAATTGTAATAATATCACAGATTTGAAGTATTCACTGCACTGATCAGTCTGTGGCCTCAGTCGGCCCCTCAGCTTTGTCTGTGTTTTATCTGTGGCCCTTAAAGAGAAAAGTTTGGACGCCCCTGATTTATATAAAGTCTGTGACGCTTCACGTGTGTAAAATAATGTAAAATATAAATGTTTAAAACTTGCCAGAAGAATTTTAAAACCACATGGATGAACTTGATTCAAATAATAAATTAACAACAAAATAAAGAGTTGAAAAGCTGAGAAAAGTGTCACAGATCAGACGTCACAGTTCTGTTGGCGTTAGAAAAGACGAGGAGTTAATAATGTTTAAAAGGACAAACGGCGGCGCTCTGTGTTTTCAGGATGAACCCTCCGGAGAGTGACTGCGGCGGCTCAGTGAGAACATCATCCAAACCGTCTACGCTACGACTTTTACATGAACAAAGAACATTCAGTGTGAGTATATGTGTCTAAGCCTACAGTCCCAGACCTACCTGGACTTACTCTATGATTCGGTTGTTTTCTGGGGACAGGTTTATACATTCGTTATTACTGACAGAGACCTAACGCCTCTTTTAACACAGTATTTTCTTTGATACAAGTCCGTCCTTCTCCCTGTTTTTGGTTCTTAAAATAATAATGACGAGGGGATGGTGATGACGGACGCTGTGATCAGGCCCCGTCTCTGTCAGCGAGAGATCGTTTTAAGTCCCGTGTCGAAGCGCCGGTAAATAAAACCCCAGAACGCTCACTCCGAGGTTTATCTCAATCCATTACGACGAAATGAGCCGCCGAGCTGAGCCACACGCCGCCGTGAGCTAAGACCTGTCCTCGAGTCGGTGAGCTCGATCTTCGTGGTTAAAGGTTTGTGTTTTTTAGGTCAGTGACGCTCAGGGGCTCCCAGGCGTCGCGTCCGGTCCATAAGCAACAAACAAAATAAGTCAATAATATATGAGGCGTTTCCTGCGGCTCCTCTCGGCTGTGTGTGTGCTCTATTATTCATACACGAGACGTCGTTATGCCCGAGCTTCATCGTCCATCGTATTCACAGTTCTTGGAGTCGTGTGTGGAGCCGTGTCGGTCGGGCAGTGCTGCTCTGACGTCCACAAGGGGCTGAAACGATGATGGTGACGATGCTTCCACAGGGATTGGTCAAAAAAGTCTTGTAGAGTCCTGATTTTTGGTCAGACGAATCCAAAAACATCCATGTTCTTGCGCCTCACGGAGCTGCCTGTGTCGATGCTTCGGGTTTTTGTGGTTTTAGTCGCGGCTCCGGTTGCGTTTTTTGAAGAAGAAAAATGGAGTCTTCTGAGGTGGGCCCAGCAGCATCGGGACCTGGTTCTTGTGTGTGATTCGAAGCTGCAAAAATCACAAGAGAAACAGAAAATGAAAGATTAGTGGATAAACGTCTGCCCTCGTGCCCCGCCCACAGGAAACAAACGTCTGGTCCAGGTCAGAGTCGTTAAAACTTCTGCAGCGACACAAACTCTAAAAATCCAAAAGTGTTTATGGCTCATGAAATAAAAACACCGAGTTTAAACCACAGACTGTGTGTGTGAGTGGACACAGCTAACATGCTAACCACCGCACTACAAACAGGAAGTTAGCATGTGCGCACTACCGGCTCCGTCGACTGGCTCCAATTCACTTTACATTGAAAAACTGTGTCTCTCTCTCTCTCTGTCCCTGCTGCTGTCAGACTCATGTTGGTCTTAAATGTTCAGATTAACCCTCGACATGATCCTGGGGTTTTTATTTCACTCTTGTGTCTGTAAATCTATAAATATAAAATTCTATATAAATATAGAATTGTAAATCTAAACTCCAGACTCCGCTGTATCGACTCTGTCACTTCTGTAAACTCTGGTCTGGTGTAAACTCTGGTCTGGTTTAACTCTGGTCTGGTTTAACTCGTGTTCAGGACGTTCACTTACTGTACACGGCGGCTGCATCCACGGCTCACCATCGATCTGCATCGGCAAACGCCGGGACGTCCTGTGACGGAGAGAGAACGAGGGAGAAGAGACAGAAGAAGAGAACAGAGAGAGAGGGAGAGAGGAGGGAGGAGGTTATGAAGGTCGGTCACTCTCCTCTGAGGCTGTTCTGTCCCGGGACAGAGTCACACTGCAACTTTGTCCCATCAGACTCACCTCAGAGACACCCCCCAAATACTGCAGTACACACAGTACTACAATAATGTACACACAGTACTACAGTAGTGTACACACAGTACTACAGTAGTGTACACACAGTACTACAGTAGAGTACACTTACGAGGTGTGTCAGTACTCGATGTGTTCATGGTTCAGTTCTTCATTTCTAAACTTTTACGTGACGTGAACATTTGAAAAGTTGAAAACTGAGAATCTCAGAGTAAAAGTGTCGACTCGTCTGAGACACAGAAACATTCTGCTCAAACATTTTACATTTGAATATTAACTTTAAAGATGAACTCTGTCGTTTTTCTGAGGTCTGTCTCCACGGAGATAAAACAATGACATCATGCAGACATCACCAAAAAAGTTACACGGTGCATCTTTAAAATTTTTACTTCCTGGTTGTAAATCATGACAACACACTCTGGAATTTTGTAACTGTTACCGAGCAACTGTGAGGTTCACTGGATCAGTGACGTCGGGCCATGAAGAATATTACAGGAAGTAGAGCCTCTAAAGTACTAATGACATCACACTGATGTCATCGGTGTGATGTCACACCGATGACGTCACACTGATGACGTCACACCGATGACATCACACCGATGACATCACACCGATGACATCACACTGATGACGTCACACTGTGACGTCACACCGATGACGTCACAGTGTGACATCACTGATCATCAGTGATGACGTCATCAGTGTGACGTCACACAGTGTGACGTCATCACTGGTGACGTCATTAGTGTGACATCACTGATCATCAGTGTGACGTCATCAGTGTGACGTCACCAGTGTGACGTCATCAGTGTGACATCATCGGTGTGATGTCATCGGTGTGATGTCATCGGTGTGATGTCATTAGTACTTTAGAGGCTCTACTTCCTGTAATATTCTTCATAAACTGCTTCTTGATGGGTGTAAAAGTATAATTTATATTTACAGGTTTTATTCTCCAGATTAAGTCAAAATGAGAGAATCACATTTGACTCACTTTAATATTCACTCAGTGAGAAACACAGACTCTGCCTTTTGTACCAGGCTCCGCCCCCCATGTTTGTCCATAATACAACTCTGTACGACACGGAGCACTTCGACAGTACATGTACATGTGTATGTGTACTTGTACGTGTATATGTGTACTTGTACGTGTATATGTGTACTTGTACTTGTACTTGTACGTGTATACTTGTACTTGTACACTTGTACTTGTACACTTGTACTTGTACTTGTACTTGTATACTTGTACACACAGACTGACCTGATGGTGACGCTGGAGCACTGGGCCAGTCTGCGTCCGGCGCTCTTCAGTCCAGTGTAGATCTGACCCATCTCTATGGCCCCCTCCAACCCCACCACCTCCAGCAGAGTGTCACTGAGGTCTGCAGAGAGAGAACACCATCACTAAACCTCCACCTCCAACCCCACCACCTCCAGCAGAGTGTCACTGAGGTCTGCACAGAGAGAACACCGTCACTAAACCTCCACTCCAACCACCACCACCTCCAGCAGAGAGGTCACTGAGGTCTGCACAGAGAGAACACCGTCACTACACCTAAACCACCTCCACCTCCAGCAGAGTGTCACTGAGGTCTGCACAGAGAGAACACCGTCACTAAACCTCCACCTCCACCTCCAGCAGAGTGTCACTGAGGTCTGCACAGAGAGAACACCGTCACTAAACCTCCACCTCCAACCCCACCACCTCCAGCAGAGTGTCACTGAGGTCTGCACAGAGAGAACACCGTCACTAAACCTCCACCTCCACCTCCAGCAGAGTGTCACTGAGGTCTGCACAGAGAGAACACACCGTCACTAAACCTCCACCTCCAGCAGAGTGTCAGCTGAGGTCTGCACAGAGAGAGAACACCATCACTAAACCTCCACCTCCACCTCCAGCAGAGTGTCACTGAGGTCTGCACAGAGAGAACACCGTCACTAAACCTCCACCTCCAGCAGAGTGTCACTGAGGTCTGCACAGAGAGAACACCATCACTAAACCTCCACCTCCACCTCCAGCAGAGTGTCACTGAGGTCTGCACAGAGAGAGAACACCCATCACTAAACCTCCACCTCCAAGACCCCACCACCAGCAGAGTGTCACTGAGGTCTGCACAGAGAGAACACCGTCACTAAACCTCCACCTCCAACCCCTCCACCTCCAGCAGAGTGTCACTGAGGTCTGCACAGAGAACACCGTCAGAACACCGTCACTAAACCTCCACCTCCAGCAGAGTGTCACTGAGGTCTGCACAGAGAGAACACCATCACTAAACCTCCACCTCCACCTCCACCAGAGTGTCACTGAGGTCTGCAGTCTGCACAGAGAGAACACCGTCACTAAAACCTCCACCTCCACCTCCAGCAGAGTGTCACTGAGGTCTGCACAGAGAGAAACACCATCACTAAACCTCCAAAACCTCCACCTCCACCTCCAGCAGAGTGTCACTGAGGTCTGCACAGAGAGAACACCATCACTAAACCTCCACTTCCAACACCACCTCCAGAGAGTGTCAGAGTGTCACTGAGGTCTGCACAGAGAGAACACCGTCACTAAACCTCCAACCCTCACCTCCACCTCCAGCAGAGTGTCACTGAGGTCTGCACAGAGAGAACACCGTCACTAAACCTCCACCTCCACCTCCAGCAGAGTGTCACTGACGTCTGCACAGAGAGAACACCGTCACTAAACCTCCACCTCCACCTCCAGCAGAGTGTCACTGAGGTCTGCACAGAGAGAACACCATCACTACACCTCCACCTCCAGCAGAGTGTCACTGAGGTCTGCACAGTGTCACTGAGGTCTGCACAGAGAGAACACCACCGTCACTAAACCTCCACCTCCACCTCCAGCAGAGTGTCACTGAGGTCTGCACAGAGAGAACACCATCACTAAACCTCCACCTCCAACCCCACCACCTCCAGCAGAGTGTCACTGAGGTCTGCACAGAGAGAACACCGTCACTAAACCTCCACCTCCAGCAGAGTGTCACTGAGGTCTACACAGAGAGAACACCATCACTAAACCTCCACCTCCACCTCCAGCAGAGTGTCACTGAGGTCTGCACAGAGAGAACACCATCACTAAACCTCCACCTCCACCTCCAGCAGAGTGTCACTGAGGTCTGCACAGAGACAAACACAAGTTTATTTTAGTCCTGGTTCTGTCCTGGTTCAGTCCTGGTTCTGTCCTGGTTCAGTCCTGGTTCTGTCACGGGGGGAAACTGGACTCAATCGTAACACAAATGGAGCAGTCTAACGTTTAGAAACAACAGAGAGTGTCCTGTAGAAGGTCAGACAGGATGTGGAAATCAGGCAGGTAAACGACTGAGGGATATGTCTTATTTAATATCGAACAGAAATATCTTCCAGGACGGGGAATTCTACAAGGGAAACTGGGGAAAATAAACTCAAGAACAGGCGACTCAAACAGGGACAAGGCAGATTCAGAATATCTGGATATATGTCTTTCAGAAACAGGGCGGAGAGCTGCTGTTGTCAGTTCAACAATCGAGCAAGAACCAACTGAAGTGAGAGAATATACAGACAACTCTGGGCTGATTAACACAATGAGAGACAGCTGCAGGAAAACAGAGAGACAAAAGAAGGACTGGAACATGGATCTGGACAGGTTCAGTCCTGGTTCAGTCCTGGTTTAGTCCAGGTTTAGTCCCGGTTTAGTCCAGGTTTAGTCCCGGTTTAGACCCGGTTTAGACCCGGTTTAGTCCCGGTTTAGTCCCGGTTTAGACCCGGTTTAGTCCAGGTTTAGTCCTGGTTTAGTCCTGGTTTAGACCTGGTTTAGTCCTGGTTTAGTCCTGGTTTAGACCTGGTTTAGTCCAGGTTTAGTCCTGGTTTAGTCCTGGTTTAGTTCCGGTTTAGTCCAGGTTTAGTCCAGGTTTAGTCCCGGTTTAGTCCCGGTTTAGACCCGGTTTAGTCCCGGTTTAGTCCCGGTTTAGTCCCGGTTTAGTTCCGGTTTAGTCCAGGTTTAGACCTGGTTTAGTCCTGGTTTAGTCCTGGTTTTGACCTGGTTTTGACCTGGTTTAGTCCTGGTTTAGTCCTGGTTCAGTCACAGTTCTGTGCTTGTGTGAGTAGATGGTAAATAATCCTGAATGTGTCTTTAAACTCTGAGGTTTATTGAGACGATATCGTGTTTTTTCTTTTTTCTTCGTCGGGTTTTTCTCAGTAAAACAAATTATCAAAAACGATTGTGAGAAAAATGTCACGTCCACAGCTGGTCTGATAATTTGTGAGCTGTCAAAACCATCCTCAGACTCACTTCTACATCTGAGCTGGTGTCAGTTACACTCACTGTCACACACAAACCGCAACACCGCCGCACAACAGAGAGAACAACACACACACACACAAACACACACACACACAACACACACGCACACACACAACACACACGCACACACAACACACAACACACACACACAACACACACGCACACACACAACACACACACAACACACACACACACACAACACACACACACAACACACACGCACACACACAACACACAACACACACACACAACACACACGCACACACACACACACACACACACACGCACACACACAACACACACGCACACACACAACACACACGCACACACAACACACACACACAAGACACACACACAACACACACTCAACACACAGACACAACACACACACACACCACACACATACACAAGACACACACACACACAAACCGCAACGCTGCCGCACAACAGAGAGAACAACACACACACACACAACACACACAACACACAAACACACACGACACACACACAAACACACACAGACACAACACACACACACAAGACACACACACACAACACACACAGACACACACACACAAACACACACACAAAACACACAACACACTGTTTCATTTTAAATCTCAGAATCACACAAACTGACTCCTGCAGCTCCGTGCTCTAACTCTCAGAATCAGACCTGGGGCTGTGTTTTGTTTCAGTTATTATTAAACTGTCACATCTCCAAAGATCAAAACACTCTGTTCCACCTTGTGATGTCATCAAGTGGTAGTTTTCATGTGACCTCCTCCTTTTACCTTCATCCAGATGATTCTAGTGAAGGTGGAGTTTAAAAACACAGTGGAGCACTTCCTGTATCACAACCTCCTCCTCCTCCTCCTGTTCCTCCTCCTCCTCCTCCTGCTCCTCCTGTTCCTCCTCCTCCTCCTCCCCCTGTTCCTGCTGCTCCTCCTGCTCCTCCTCATGCTCCTCCTCCTGCTCCTGCTCCTCCTCCTCCTGCTCCTCCTCCTGCTCCTCCTCCTGCTCCTCCTCCTCCTGCTCCTCCTCCTCCTCTCCTCGTGTGAGTCGTTGTTGTTTAACATAAACCTGATGAAACACGGAGCAAAGTCCAAACTCCTCATCACAGAAAAACATTTTTTTGCTCCTCATTTCTCTTTACTCCTCCTCCTGATCGCTCCTCGCTCCTCGTTTCTCCTCTCGTTTCCTCCTGATCGCTCCTCGTTTCTCTTTAATCATCTTGTGTAACAGTGAAGGACATTTGTGTGAACAGAGGCTGTTTTGTGCAGAGGTTTGTGTGAGTTTGTCGCTGATGTACAGAATGTGACTCACTCTTTAAAATCTCAAAGTAAATGTCACGAAAGGAAACGAACATTTGAAAGAACAATAATTATATGTAGAGAATAACTTTTACATTTTACATTTTACCTGGAATCTCCGAGGTAAAAAACATCGTCAGATTAAACCTGGACAAAAAACAAAATCCAAAATGAAAAGATAACGAGTATTTTCTGTCGTAAATCTGTAACGAGCTCGTTCATCAGACCCGTCTCTACGGCCACGAGAAAAACACAAAACAGTAAAAAAACACAGAACAGCTTCGACTGAAATGTTCCGCAGTGTCAGACATATTTATCTCTATGGAGACGAGGAGATGACGTCACAAGTCTGATCTGTGGAGAGAAGTTTGAGCCGTAAAAACAGAAGCACAGAGAGATTTAAGGAGCATGTGACTCTGATCTGTGTCGAACAACATGAAAACTACCACCTCATGACATCACAGGGTGGGACAGAGCGTCTGGAGATGTGACAGACTCATTTAAAGTGTAACTCCAGGTGGGTTTTTGAGGAGTGGAACATGGATTAAAGCTACAGGACGAGGAGCGACAGGACAGGACGAGGAGCGAGGAGCGACGAGGAGCGACGAGGACGAGGGAGCGCGACGGACGAGGAGTGAGGACGAGAGGACGAGGGGCGACAGGACGAGAGGCGACAAGACGAGGAGCGACAGGACGAGGAGCGAGAGGACGAGGAGCGAGAGGACGAGGGGCGAGAGGACGAGGAGCGACAGGACGAGGGGCGACAGGACGAGGGGCGATCGGGACGAGGAGCGACAGGACGAGGAGGGACAGGACGAGAGGCGACAAGACGAGGAGCGACCGGGACGAGGAGCGACCGGGACGAGGAGCGACAGGATGAGGAGCGACAGGACGAGGAGCGACCGGGACGAGGAGCGACCGGGACGAGGGGCGATCGGGACGAGGAGCGAGAGGACGAGGAGCGACAGGACGAGGAGCGACTGTAAAGTACTTTGAAGTACTTTGTGTATTTGTGCTGTACAAATAAATTTGCCTTAATGTTTCAAGACAATCGTCCAAATTAAACTACAATAAAAAAAGAGCAAATAAAATACACTTCAATTAAATATCATCATTTATTCTCCAAAAGCCACACAGAGCATTTTCTGCTCATTTTCGACTCATTTTCAGCTCATTTTGGCTCCTTTTTGGCTCCTTTTCAGCTCCTTTTCAACTCTTTTTCGGCTCATGTTCAGCTCTTTTTCGACTCATTTTCGGCTAATTTTCAGCTCCTTTTCGACTCTTTTTCGGCTCTTTTTCGGCTCCTTTGCAGCTCATTTTCGGCTCATTTTCGGCTCATATTCAGCTCCTTTTTAACTCTTTTTTGGGCTCATTTTTGGCTCATTTTCAGCTCATTTTCGGCTCTTTTTCGACTCATTTTCAGCTCATTTTCAGCTCCTTTTTAACTCTTTTTCGGCTCTTTTTTCAGCTCATTTTCGGCTCATTTTCTGGTGTAAATATTTCAGGTTGGGCAGAGCGAGGCGACCTGCTGGTTTCGTGTACCCTTGCTGGTTTTCGTGTAACATTATTTTAGTGACAAACACATGTCGGCGTCTTATTTTAGCACATTTAAATTTGTCCTTTATATATTTATCTTTCTGGTGGACTATTAAATTTACCCCCCTCTGCCCACCTCCACTTCCTGTTTCCATATTTGGTCATCGCCCCGTTCGGGCGCCCGGCGGCAGAGTAACCCACTGACTCCTCCTCTTCTGATCTGACTCTTTCTCAGCGAGGTAGAGCTAAGAATAGCCCAGAACAGTCTCTTACATAACCTCCACGGTGCAGTGCATTATGGGACGGCTCCAGCTCGGATTGTGACCGCTGCGTGTGGGATTTTCTCAGTGAAGTCGATGGAAACGTGTTTGAGGCGTTTAAAGATCCAAACGCTCCGAGTAAATAAGACAAACACGAGTATTTAAATGTGACAAACTGAAATACTCCACACGACGGGTCGACCTTTTTCACACCGAAGTCGATCGTTTAGAATCAGAGAAAACCATCGGGCGACATGTAGGTCAGATTTAGACTTAAATTTACTGAAAACTCACAATGTCTTTACTTTTACTTTTACTTGAGTACATTTAGAGCAGTATCTGTACTTTCTCCACTACATTCTTAAACAGGACTGAAAAGTAAAAGTACTTTTCACTTTTTTGAGGAGTTATTTTTATGTTCGTAGAAACATCCTGAAGAAAGTTTAAGAGTTTGAGCTTCGGCTTTGAGCAAAACTAAAATAAAAACACAAAATTCATGAGAAAAACTTTCTTCGTTTTGTCCCTGTGACGAAAATCTGTGTCATTTTGAATAAATATCACGACATTTACACAAATATCAGCACAAATACTTTTACTTTTTACTCTTAAAGTACATTTTTAAACTAGTACTTAAATATAAATACTTGTACTCAAGTAGATTTTTTCATCACCTCCAGTCTGAATCATTCACAAAGAGCTGCGGCCCACACGGCCCGCCCTCCACCCACGGCCCACACGGCCCGCACACCCGCAGCCTGCCTCGCTCTCTGTGGCCAAAGGTCCAAACGAAGCCCACCTTACTGGCCCAAACACTGGTCCAAACACTGGTCCAAACATTGGCCCAAACAATGGCCCAAACATTGGTCCAAACACTGACTCAAATACTGGCCCAAACACTGGTCCAAACACTGGTCCAAACACTGGTCCAAACATTGGCCCAAACATGGGCCCGTCCTCCAAACACTGACTGGCCCGGTCCAAAACGCCCAAACACTGGTCCAAACACTGGCCCAAACACTGGTCCAAACACTGGCCCGAACACTGGCCCAAACACTGGTCCAAACACTGGCCCAAACACTGGCCCAAACACTGGTCCAAACACTGGCCCAAACAATGGCCCAAACACTGGTCCAAACACTGGTCCAAACACTGGCCCAAATGCTAACCATTAGCTTTTAGAAAAATTAGCATTAGAAACAGGGTTGCTAATGCTAACCCTGATGCTAACCCTGAACGCTAACACTGATGCTAACTCTAATCTGAGCAGACTTCGAATTAGACTGTTCTGTCTGAGGCGATTAATGGACATACAGGTTAATGTATGTAAGCTAATGCTTCTAATGCTAATGCTTCTAATGCTAATGCTTCTAAAGCTAATGTTTCTAAAGCTAATGCTTCTAATGCTAATGCTTCTAATGCTAATGCTTCTAATGCTAATGTTTCTAATGTTAATGTTTCTCATGCTAACAGCCTCATTCACAGACGGAGGGAGCGTCTGATGAAACCTGAAGCTGAGGAGGAAACAGGGAGGAGATGAGGCTCAGATAAGTGAAATCAGGGCTTGGTTTACATCGGCGTAAATCCTCTTCCTGTGAAAACACGGCATTTTAGAGTTTCCCAAAACATCCAGAACGATCTGATACAGAGCAAACGAGAGCTACAGCGGTTTAAAAAACAACAGAACGAGCGACACAAGATTTCAGTTTGTCCAGTTTTACTTTATGAATTTAGTGGAAATGGCTGAGGGTCTGATGCATCAAATAAGCAGCTTTTATTATTCATTTGCAAAAAGGAGTCGTTTAAAAAAAAGTAATTCCAGCTCCTCAGATGAACATCCTCACCCCAGTGTCTGTATGTATGTGCTGTTCCTTGATTTAAAGCACTTTGAATCTTGAAGGTGAAAAAGTGCTGAATAAAAACGTGACCATGACCTTTGACCTTTGACACTGACAGATTCTTCTTAAACGCCTCATGTTGTTTTTCTGAAGTAAAAGCAGACGACAAAACACGATCTGGTCTGTTCTGATCCATAGTCTGTTTATAAACGGACATAGCTAACCTGCTAGCCGCCGCGTTAAAAACAGGAAGTGCTCATGGACAAACTTCCTGTTCCATCGAATCGTCATTTTGGTCTTAAATGTTCGTATTAACCCTCTACATGATCCTGGGGTTTTTATTTCACGTCTGTGTCTGTAAATCAACATATGAACATTAATAACAGACACATCAGGTCATTGCTCCTGTTAGCGTTAGCAACAGGTTTGATTGACAGTGTTGCTAAGCGTCCTCTCCCTGATAAACCAGTGGTGCGGGGGGGAAGGGGCGTTACCTTCAACAGCCTCTCTCCTGATTGGCTCTTTGGTTGCTATGACACTCGCGGTCAGGACTCTGCTTCAAATTAGCCGCTAACTGTTAGCGTCGATGAGCTTCACTTGAGCTGAACACTGTGGTGACGTCTCACTCAGTCACTTCTTTACTGATGAAAATGGATGATAAAAACCTGATCTGTATAAAACGAGTTTAAAAAGCTGCTGCCTGCACATGACGTCCACAGGTGGCGCTGTAGATCACGCATGTTCTTATAGAGCTGTATGTTAGCATGGAGGCCCTTTGAATGTGCGCTGTCATTTTAGAACAAAAGCCAGGACAGAGTCTGAAACACCTCAGGCCTCGTTCGCTCAGCCTGATCACATTATCTGAGCTAAATAAGATTTGAAAGATTTATTTTATCGTTCCAGAGAGAGGTCACTGCCATAAACAATTACACTGAGCGTTCACGACGTCTGCAGGGCGTGTGCAGCACTCACGGGAGATGCTATCCATGCTATGCTAACGGCTAACAGTTTTATCTAGGTTAATGGTAAACGAGTAAAGACCTATTTTGTGCGCAGGAGTTAAACTGTAACGAGATGAAGACAATCCGTTCATGAGAGGGCAGTGTGTCGGCCTCCTCAGAGGATTATGACTCCAGTCGGGTCAAGAGTCAGGACTGGGCTAATTGATACTTTGCAGTGACATAACAAAACATTGGGGCGTTCTGCATGTATGTCTGTGGCGGATTGTTCAGCAGGGATCATGGAGAAACAATGTACACTTTAGCAAACGCTGAAAAAAAAAAAGATTTAAGATGGTCAGGAAACGCAAGAAATATATACAAAATGAGCAGAAAGACACATCGAGCCTGGGGTCGATCTGAGCTCACGGTCCGGTTTAGGAGTTTGATTTTACACAAAAAAAAACTGCTGAAGTGCTGAAAAACTGTTGGCTAATGCTAATGCTAATGCTATCTAGCTTGTGACTGTAATGTTAACTGAGAGAGACGTGTTTAACAGTGAAAGATGGAGGTTTTTGTTGTAAAATGATCAGATTTGAGCTGTGGACGTGAATAAGTCTCTTTTATGGACTAATTATTGGCACATTTTGCTGTTTATTTGCTGCAGCTCATGTTTTTTTAATGAGTCTAAAATGTTTCACTGGGATCATCTTAAATGACTGTATTTTCTGGACGATAAGTGCCACTTTGTCCATAGTTTGTCGGGAGCGACTTATATGTGAAATGATTCAGATAAAGTCGTGTGAGGCTCTAGTATCTGCTCCTCCTGAACCACTGAACATTTAAAATATCAACATTAAAAAACGCCTATAAAAGAAAATCGTTTTGCTTTCGTTCGTTTTGTTTTTTCTGCTTTAGTTTGTGATTAACTGTTAATATCTGACGTTAAACCAGACACGTGTTCAGTTCTGTCTGTGCTTCAGCTGAATAAATATAAATGTGTGATGTTAGCGTGATGTCCTGATATTCAGCCTGTTCTTACACATTTTATTATTATTATTATAACTTGATTTAAAGATAAAATGTTCTTGGTCTCGGATTTTGTTAAATAAATTTCCCCAAAAAACACGACTTATATATGTTTTTTTCTTCATTATTCTGTATTTTTTGGCTGGTGCGACTTATACTCCAAAGCGACTTATAGTCCAGAAAATACAGTATTTTAATTTAAATAATGACATAAAATCATTTCAATATTCATTTTTATTTATTATTATATTTATTTATTTATTTATTTATTTATATTATATTATATGTATTATTTATTTTATATTTATTTATTTATATTATATTTATTTATTATTATTTATTATATTATATTATTTATTTATTTTTATCATATTTATTTCATTTATCGTGATATTTCTCTGTAGCCATAGATGGTGCTTCAAAATTTGCAGGAATCGATCTTCAGACCTTCGGGTTGGGGACTCGTGTCTAACTCAGGAGTCCCCAAACGTTTTGCACCACGGACCAGAATAATGTAGGTTTTATTTATACACACAAAAACACACACACACACACACACACAAACACTCAAACACACACAAACACACACACACACACACACACACACACACACACACACACACACACATAACGAGGCCAAACTGAAGCACGTGGATGTCGCTGACGTTCCAGCTGCACAGGATCCACAGGGTTCACAGTCGTACACTCGCACACTTCATAAATGTGACTCATCCCTCTGTGTGACTCAAACTATGGTATAATATTTGTTGAGTTGTGGTATATTTGCTCAGTTTGTGTTTTCTGTCCTCGTGTCTCAGGCGTCTCCATGGAAACAGAGTGAGACCGAGCTCAGCGTTTTCAACAGTCGATCTGGATGTGGAACTTTAAACATGTTTTAAGTTCTGTTGTGTTAAACTATGAGGCTCGAATCGATTGATTCTCTGCAGTGACGCCGGGGGTCTAAGTGCATGCATGTCTGTGGTGGAATGTTCAGCAGTTACCATGGAAACGCAACGCACACTTAAGCGAACGCCGTGAGGAAAAGTTCTAACATCGTCTAAAAACTCAAGAAAAAACTTTGATTTTACACAAAAAAAAAATTGAAGTGCTGAAAAACTGTTGGCTAATGCTAATGCTAATGCTAATGCTAATGCTAGCTTGTGAGTGTAATGTTATTTAAGATGGACGTGTTTAACAGCACAAATCACCTGTTGAAGTTCAGATTAATCAGCTCTTTCTGGTCAGATTGAGTTAAAACAAAACTCAGATTAACGTTTAACTCAAGCAACAGAGCTTCAGACAGAGCAGTGCCTCCAGTTAGCGTAAGATCCCCAGGGAACGTTGATGACATCAGCTGAAGAGTGTCAGAGTTTGCAAATAAATGAGTCATTTTTACATTGAAAAGTGGGATTTAAATCTCGTTTCTTTGACTCATGTTTCATTTTTATTATTCCACAAAGATCTTTATTTAAATGATCGTTTCTGTCATTCTGAATCTGACTTTTTATCCTGATTTAATGAGTAAAAATATGACATTGAGACACATATTTCCGTAGCCAAAGTGAACAGTGTATAATGTGTTTTTCTTTACTCTGTCAGTGCGGCGTCTCTCACCTTGGACACAGAACTTGAGTTCTTTGGCGTCGGTGACGGTGCTGGACGGGAGCCTGTCGGGGACCTTCTTACTCATGCGGTTGTAGTTCCTCCTCTTCTTCGACTCGCCCCACAGGTTAGAGCCGCCGTGCATGCTGGGAATGTTGAGGACCGCGATGCCCTCCAAAGACGTGTTACTGAGGTCCAAGATGATCCCGTCACACTGAGCGAAGACGACACGAGACGAGACGAGACGAGGGTTTAGAACTTTTATATAATATTATACATGTTTATATAAAAACAACAGGCTGTTTAATGTTTGTAAAGTATAAAATACTGTAAAAGTGACTCAAACATGTGCAACAAGGTGAATCTACCTGCAAATGGATGTGTGTTAGTCCTGGTTTAGTCCTGGTTTAGTCCCGGTTTAGACCCGGTTTAGTCCTGGTTTAGACCTGGTTTAGACCTGGTTTAGACCCGGTTTAGTCCTGGTTTAGTCCTGGTTTAGTCCCTGGTTTAGTCCTGGTTTAGACCTGGTTTAGACCTGGTTTAGACCTGGTTTAGTCCTGGTTTAGTCCTGGTTTAGTCCTGGTTTAAAAGTGGTTCTCTTGAGGTTGGGGTTTGTTGCTGTTGCTGCAGGACCAGGGTCTGAGCACAGGGGGCGCTCTGGGACACTGTTGAGTTTCTAACTTTGTGTTGGTTAAATCCAGGATGTTCTGCTGCTGTGACTCTGGTTTTACAAAAACTCAGTGAACTTAACAGAGGATGTACGGAGCCTGTGGTGGAGAACAGAACTCACCTCCACCTCGATGCACTCGTTCAGTTTCTTGCACGTGGCCGATATCGTCTCAGTGGTGCCAAACTCAAAGTACCAGAGTTTATTCTTCATCCTGAACAAGACAAAACACAAAAGACAAAAGACAAAAGACACGTGTCGTTTAGAGGTGAGACCAGAGACTGTGAAGAAGTGACGAGGACGACATTCACCACGAGGTCAGAGTCCGCCACCGACCTCCAACCGACCTCCACTGACTCCCACTGACTCCCACCGACTCCCACCGACTCCCACCGACTCCCACCGACTCCCATTGACTCCCATTGACTCCCATTGACTCCCACCGACTCCCACCGACTCCCATTGACTCCCACTGACTCCCACTGACTCCCATTGACTCCCACCGACTCCCACCGACTCCCACCGACTCCCCGACTCCCAGACTCCCACCGACTCCCACCGACTCCCACCGACTCCACCGACTCCACCGACTCCACCGACTCCCACCCACCACTCCCACCGACTCCCACCGACTCCACCGACTCCCACCGACTCCCACCGACTCCCACCGACTCCCAATGACTCCCACTGACTCCCATTGACTCCCACTGACTCCCACTGACTCCCATTGACTCCCATTGACTCCCACCGACTCCCAATGACTCCCACTGACTCCCATTGACTCCCACTGACTCCCATTGACTCCCATTGACTCCCACTGACTCCCACTGACTCCCAGACTGACTCCCACTGACTCCCACTGACTCCCACTGACTCCCATTGACTCCCACTGACTCCCATTGACTCCCACTGACTCCCACTGACTCCACCGACTCCCATTGACTCCCACTGACTCCCATTGACTCCCACCGACTCCCACCGACTCCCACCCCACTCCCACCGACCTGACTCTCCCACTGACTCCCACTGACTCTCCCATTGACTCCCACTGACTCCCATGACTCCCACTGACTCCCATTGACTCCCACCGACTCCCACCGACTCCCACCGACTCCCAATGACTCCCACTGACTCCCATTGACTCCCACTGACTCCCATTGACCCATTGACTCCCACCGACTCCCAATGACTCCCCTGACTCCCATGACTCCCACTGACTCCCACTGACTCCCACCCATTGACTCCCACTGACTCCCCCACTGACTCCCATTGACTCCCATTGACTCCCACTGACTCCCATAACTCCCATTAATTTTAGCAGTAATAAAGATGGTGCTTTCGATGCCTTTGTGCAGCAGGAACAAACACGCCCCAGGCCTGTGGTGTGGGTTGCTGGGACAGTGGAGTCTGTGCAGGGGGCGACTTCACGTAAAGTTGCGCGCAAATATCTTTTTTGTTAAAATAC
The DNA here is from genome assembly GCA_019594935.1 of Periophthalmus modestus. Taxonomy (NCBI): domain Eukaryota; kingdom Metazoa; phylum Chordata; class Actinopteri; order Gobiiformes; family Gobiidae; genus Periophthalmus; species Periophthalmus modestus. Next base: position 30,179,378 of record JAIEZT010000009.1, on the reverse strand, counting down.
AAAGAAATGAAACATGATTTAATTCTAAAATATATCTGTAATTTACAGAAAACATATTAGAGGAAAAAAATGTATTTAGAAATGTAATTAAAGTGATGACAGAGAGAATAAGCGTCACATCGACATCAGACTCTCAGAGACTCTATGACAACAGCACCACCCCCACACCGACGAGCTCACAGGTGGAGGAGCTCACAGGTGGAGGAGCTCACAGGTGGAGCACACAGGTGGAGGAGCTCACAGGTGGAGGAGCTCACAGGTGGAGGAGCTCACAGGTGGAGCACACAGGTGGAGGAGCTCACAGGTGGAGGAGCTCACAGGTGGAGGAGCTCACAGGTGGAGGAGCTCACAGGTGGAGGAGCTCACAGGTGGAGGGGCTCACAGGTGGAGGAGCTCACAGGTGGAGGAGCTCACAGGTGGAGGAGCTCACAGGTGGAGGAGGTCGAGGGGGCCGGTCTCTGGGGCCGGTCTCCGGGGCCGGTCTCTGGGGCCGGTCTCTGGGGCCGGTCTCCGGGGCCGGTCTCCGGGGCCGGTCTCTGGGGCCGGGGGTCGCGGTGGATCAGTGTAAATATTGTTATGAGTCAGACACTGGGCTCAGATCAGACGAGTCCAGAGACTGACACATGTTTAAAAAACAAACTCATGAAAACTGGAGGTTTGTGTCTCTGTTGTTTCAGTGAGGTGGTCGCCGTCGGCAACAGCGTTTACTCTTTAAGGGATTTATTTGTGCACATTCAGATCCTGTAAATTCAATCCCTCAGTATTAAAACCACAAGAATGAAGCAAAATAAAAGTGTTTTTTAATTAAAAAAAAAAAAAAAAAAAAAAAAAAAAGTATTTTAAAAACGTGTGCACCGTGAGAGGGCTCGCCTCTCCACAAACCTGACTCCTCTTTGGCCTGGAGGGCCAGTATGAAATAAAACTCTAAACAAAAATCTAACTACATGGAGAATGTTCCAAAGTGTGGCTTTAACTTTCCTCTTTCTTTTAACACAATGGACCCTCCACCTCCAGACGCTCCACCTCCAGACTCTCCACCTCCAGACCCCACCCTCCAGACTCTCCAGTCCATCCACCTCCACCTCCAGAACCTCCACCTCCAGAGCTCCACCTCCAGAGCTCCACCTCCAGACCTCCACCTCCAGTCCCTCCACCTCCAGACGCTCCACCTCCAGACCTCCACCTCCAGTCCCTCCACCTCCATCTCCCTCCCTCCTCCAGACGCTCCACCTCCAGACTCTCCACCTCCAGTCCCTCCACCTCCAGATCTCCACCTCCAGTCCCTCCACCTCCAGACCTCCACCTCCAGTCCCTCCACCTCCAGACCTCCACCTTGGGCGTGTGATGTTAATATTTCCCAGGAGGCCCTGTGTCTCCCTCGTTGGTTCTTCTGGCTCAGGCTCGTTTATCGTGGCCGTGGCTCTGCTGACACTGAAAACACTGGTGTTGACACAACAGCTGCGTGATGGAGGTGTGAGGTGCGTGATGGAGGTGAGGAGGTGCCTGATGGAGGTGTGACGAGGTTAAGATCTGAGTTTGTGAAACTCGGACAGGATCAAAACGTGAACTACAGGAACAAAGCTGCGCCGTTTCTTTTATGACGCTTCAGGACTGAAGCAACAAGGGATGAACACGACAGTTTATAAAGACTGAGGAAGATTTGGTGAAACACAGATGAGTTAATGATTTAAACATTATTAAATACAGAATTAACTACAAAATGATATTATTTTGGCTTTTGACCAAATATAATCACAGAGTCCGTGTGTTTTCTTTGTAATTTGAGCCGATGTCGTGCTGTTTATATGAACACGACGTGATTCTGTTCAGTCACAGTCGACAGACGGGACAAACTGGACAAAGTCTGAGGAAGAAAAATGAGCAGAAGAGAAAAGAGGACGGCAAGAAGAGGAGCCGCTCTCAAACTCGCCTCGTCTCAAAGAGCAAAAGACTCAACATGTTTCACAGACCCTTGGCCTCAATGATATATTCAGAACACGCATGAAATTAGCATCATTTAAGAGTAAAAGTCCAGCAGGTGAGCAGCAGAAAAAACCACAAACAGACTGTGAAGAAGTGACTGAGGCGTCACCACAGCTTCAGCTCCACGAGGCTCATCGAGGCTGGAGCAGGTGCAGAGGCGACTCTGGAGCTGATGTTCATATTTGGAATTCCAAACGCAAGTATCATAGCAACCAAAGAGCCAATCAGACGAAGGAGAGGGCGCTTAGCAACACTGTCAATCAAACCTGTTGCTAACGGCAGGAGCGACGTCGGGGAAAAACGGCGCCACATTGATTGTCCCTCATGACACATAAGAAGCTCGTCTGTAGATTTATAATGAAAATCCTGACAGTAAATCTCCACATAAATCCATCTGATATAAGTCGAGTTTATTATATCTGAGCTGATCTTGTCTCCACGACGTCGTATCACGTAGAACATCAGACATGTCGCCCAAACACAGACCCACAAGCTCCAGAAAATGAGCCAAACAAAAGTCTGTGGAGCTTTTTTGCAAAGGAGAAAAGGCCAAACTGAGGAGCCAGAAGAGGAGCCACGACCTCCAAGTAAAAGAAAGATCAATTTAACAGACGACACCAGGAGAACGACTTAAAATATGAGTTTGTCTCGACAGGTGAGTCTCACGCTGAGTCGGCTCTGCGTGATGTGCGGCGAAAACAGAACGAGGCGATGAAACCTTCAAAACTGCTTTGGCTCATGGAGAATAAGACCTGGATTAAAAGTTTAAAGTTAAGTTTTTTAAAAAGAAACAAAAGTGAACAAGAAGGAAAGAAGAAACAAGAGCAGGTCCCACAGATTCAGCGGTGTAGTGAGGTGTATTTTTATGCGCTTAAACCCCCGGGCCGCAGTAAAATGGACCAAGCGTTGACTGGTCCACGGTGATAAAAAAGTTGGGGACCCCTGCTCTACATGATCCTGGGGTTTTTATTTCACGTCTGTGTCTGTAAATCAACATATGAACATTAATAACAGACACATCAGGTCCTTCTTTCCCCGACGTCGCTCCTGTTAGCGTTAGCAACAGGTTTGATTGACAGCGTTGCTAAGCGCTCGCTCCCTGTTAAACCAGTGGTGCAGGCGTGGAGGGGCGTTACCTTCAACAGCCTCGCTCCTGATTGGCTCTTTGTTGCTATGACACTCGTCCTTGTACCTGCTCGAGCCTCATGAGCTTCATTTGGAGCTGAAGCTGTGGCGATGTCTCTCTGTCACTTTTACTCAGTCTGATGTGGATCTAAAACTTGAACATGCTTCACTTCTCCTGCTTCAGGCCTTTTCACTCGAGCTGGGGAACAAAACCCAGAATTATCATTATTTTTCGGAGCAGATGTTCAGATCAAACGTGTTAAGCTGCTGTTGTCTTCTCCCCTGTTCCACTTTTGCCTAATTGGCTGTGCTCACCTAAATACCTCCCCAGAAACCTCCGCTCTGTCAAATCACAGGATTAAGTCCATATTTGAGATCACAATTAGGAGCCGTAGCGACGCTCACACTGCCTAACCTCATTAAGCCGCTTCCACATGAGACACAGTGAAAAACACATTTACTTTTCCTCGTCTCAGATGGACGAGCGACAGGGAGGAACACTTACTTTTATAAACCTTCCTGCGCTATTCCCACGTCTCCACGCCCGAAACGACGCCACAAAAAGCCTAAAACAGACTCCCCCCTTTCGCTCCTTTCGCTAATCGTCACGAGGAAACTGTTTTTATCTCTCTATTTTGTCTTGGACCCTGGGGCTTGTTTCTGGTAAAGAGGCTAATGAGGTCACATGTTACTTCAGAGGCTCACAGCTGACGCCCAAACTCCAGACCTTTACATATGTGTCCTGGAAACAGACTCACAGGAGAGAGGCGCAGATATAAAACCCCACACGGCCCATCGCAGCTGAGTGCTTTTCAAACCGTCCTGTTGTGCTCGCTCTCGTCGCACCACGAGATAAACATCTAATAAATAAACTTCAGCCCTGATTTTACGCCTTTAGCCTCTCCCTGAACAGAGTTTCATCAGCCTGAAGAGCGACAACAAAACACTTTAAGAAAAGAAGCATTTAAAGAAGTGAATCATAAAAAGTGTTTGATTACGTGATTATGCTAAATTAAACTACAGGCCTCAGACTTTTTCAAACGAGCTCTTGAACTGTTCTTCAGAGGCTCAACCTTTTCGATTAGAGATGCAGCGATATCCAAATCTCTCAGTTTGATATTAACTGTGATATTTTGTGGAGGCTGAGAACATTGTGACAGAGTGAGACGTCACCACAGCTTCAGCTCCACATGAAGCTCATCGAGGCGAGAGCAGAGACCACGAGTATCATAGCAACCAAAGAGCCAATCAGGAGCGAGGCTGATGAAGGTAACGCCCCTTCCCGCCCACACCACTGGTTTAACAGGGAGCGAGCGCTTAGCAACACTGTCAATCAAACCTGTTGCTAACGCTAACAGGAGCGACGTCGGGGACAGAAGGACCTGATGTGTCTGTTATTAATGTTCATATGTTGATTTACAGACACAAACGTGAAATAAAAACCCCAGGATCATGTAGAGGGTTAATACGAACATTTAAGACCAACATGAGTCTGACAGCAGCAGAGACAGAGAGAGGGGACACAAAAAACCAAAAATAAACTCAATGTAACAAAAAAAATGAACCCAAAATAACAAAAAAAAAAAAAAAGAAAAACCCAAAAAAAAAACAAAATAACAAAAAAAAGTTAAAAAAAACAAACAAACTCAAAATAATACAAAAAAACACAAAAAAACACAACTCAAAATAACAAAAAAATGTAAAAAAAAAAAAGAAACTAAACTGAAAATGACAAAAAACTAATAATAATAAAATAAAATAACAAAAACCTCAAAATAAACTCAAAAAACAAAACAAAAAACCTCAAAATAACTAAAAAATGAAAAAAATAAAAAAATAAAAAAAATAAAAACTTAACAAAAAATTAATAATAAAAACTCAAAAATAATTTAAACTCAAAATAACTCCAGGATCATGTAGAGGGTTAATACGAACATTTAAGACCAACATGAGTCTGACAGCAGCAGAGAGGTGTCCAGTTATAAATACAATCTGTGTGTGAGACTTTTAACGATATTTCGGTTCTTGTTTCATCGATACATTTGATTATAAACAGATGAATACGACTCTCCTCGCTGTAAAAGGTTTGACCCAGAGCTGCTCCTCACACTGAAGGGCAGCAGGTGCAGCGCAGGGGCCAAAAGTGGAAGTTGTTGATGCCAAAGCTCTGATGTTTAATCCACTTAGGTGTGTGAGTTTTAAGGGCTAAGGCGCTTATGAACAGAGCTATGTATACGACTTAACATGACGAGGGAGAAACACGCTTCACTGCGGATCCTATTGTTACACGTCAACGACCTTGAGCGAAAGGACGAACTCGACCTGGACCATCACCATAAAATAATCACAAAGTCGGATTTATGTATGTGTCTGCAGAGGCTCCAGACTGTCCCCAAACATGCACAGGTCCATTATAAATGTTTCTCTCACTTTATGAAACTTCTGCAGTTTTTCATGTTCTTCACATTCTATCTTAAATAAAGATTTTTTCCCCACAGTTTTTAGACAATCAGGAGATCTGAGATTAAAAGTTCTTATCCCCCTCTCCTCAGTGCTCCTCCTCTCCTCTTTCTCTCCTCTATCTTCTTTTCCTCCCCCCACTAACTCACTCTCTTCTCATCTCCTCTTCTTGCTCTCTCCTTCCTCCACACTCCGGATCACACTCCAGATCACACTCCAGATCACACTCCAGATCACACTCCGGATCACACTCCAGATCACACTCCGGATCACACTCCGGATCACACTCCAGATCACACTCCAGATCACACTCCAGATCACACTCCGGATCACACTCCAGATCACACTCCAGATCACACTCCTGATCACACTCCGGATCACACTCCAGATCACACTCCAGATCACACTCCAGATCACACTCCGGATCACACTCCAGATCACACTCCGGATCACACTCCAGATCACACTCCAGATCACACTCCGGATCACACTCCGGATCACACTCCAGATCACACTCCGGGTCACACTCCGGATCACACTCCAAGCCCAGAGTGAGGTGTGAGGAGCAGCTCCTCAGCCTGTACCTCGTCCCTCCCCCAGAGCCTCAGAATAATGTATTTTTTGGGGTAAATATTACTTTTTCTTTTTCTTTCCACTACTGGGAAATGTTTGTTCATTTTGTGTCTTCATAATCAGATTGAAGGTGTAAAAGTTGGATAAATAACTTGTCTGAGTCTTTACAGACTCAAACTAACGACTGACGTGTTTCATTCTGCTGTCTGATTTTTAACAGTTTTGTAGATGTAAAACAGTTTTTGGGGCGCTCCTCCTGGTTTAGGACGATCGTGTCGTGGCATAAATTAGTTTCAACATGATCGTTTTTCGTTTATGTTGCATTTCTGTGTTTTCTGTCTCGCACTTAGGCCTGTCACAACAGTAAAGGACAGATCTGTGAATGACACACGAGATAATGAGGTTAAAGGTGCCTCCGGGCGTCTCTCACGGGGTCAAAGTTCATGTGTCTCCTCAGGTAAACGCTCCGCCGCTCACTCAGGTCACCATTAAACGGGTTCAGTTTCCTGTCGCTGCTTTGAGATTTGCAGGAGGGCAACTGTGATCGAACTTAAGATCAAACTTAAAAACAGGCCAAAAATAATCCAACCCCCATGACGACGATGGCGACGCCCACGGCAACGCCCACGGCAACGCCCACGGCAACGCCCACGGCAACGCCCACGGCAACGCCCACGGCAACGCCCACGGCCACAAAAATCATGTTAAAGGAAGTATCAGCACGTACTTTTGCCTTTTTCACACCACTACCTCTATTTTACACCTCTGTCCATCCTTATTTTTCCTTTGACACAAATGACATCACACATTCTACAGACCAATCATATTTCACACAGATGACATCACACATTCTCTTGACCAATCATATTTCACACAGATGGATGTTCATATTAATACTGTTGAAATGCAGATTTTTGAGTTTTTTTGGGTCTAGGGCACAAGGAACGAGTGCGACTTTGTCCCTCTGAGTGTAAAAGACGAGCTATGAATCGTCTTCTGTGGACTGAAAGAGCAGCTCACACTTTAGCTTCTCTCACATTTCCTGCACAGATAAATCCCTGGTTCGCTGTTTGCTCTTTTCTCCGGCGTGTGTGCGTTTTAAACAGGTCAGGAGATGTTTCTTTGCACGCCACAGTCTCCTCTGTCCTGTTTGACGTCACCGCTCTGCCCCCTCACTCTGCAGCTGCATTCTTCAGCACATCATCTGACTTCTTCTCAATTAGCTAAGCCTCGTGCAGCAAACGGAGCGTCATCTGAACAAACATTAGGAAACGCTGCATCGATCTGAGCGTCCTCGCCGTGACCCGCTGACCACGAGGCGCCGGGGGGAGGAGGTTTCTAGGTTAGGGTCATCCAGGTAATGACACAGCGGTCAGACGGAGTAAAGACGAGGACTGAGGGAAAGCACTTCCTGGTCGCTAGCATGTTAGCTACACCCATGAGAAATGTCAAATATCGGTGAGTGTTACCTGCTGTTGAACTTCTCCGGGTGCTTCTCTCTCATCAGATGGAAACGATGTGCGATGGAGGCGTCCTGGAAACACAAAACATTTCACGTAAATGTCAGTAGAACGACATTTAAAAATCCAAATGACGCCGTTTCCTGATCGGTTCTACTGCTTCCTCGTCACAAACAGATCTGGAGTTGTGTTTTTTGTTTCATTCTCACATGTTTAACACAGAAACCTGCAGATTTAGGCTGAGGTCTTCTCTCAAACTGAAAAAAAACACTGAACACTAAACACTCTGAACATTCTGAACAGTGTTTTTCTTTATTTCTCAGTGTTTTTCTTTATTTCTCAGTGTTTTTCTTTATTTCTCAGTGTTTTTCTTTATTTCTCTGTGTTTCTCTTTATTTCTCGGTGTTTTTCTTCATTTCTCAGTGTTTTTCTTTATTTCTCAGTGTTTCTCTTTATTTCTCAGTGTTTCTCTTTATTTCTCAGTGTTTTTCATTATTTCTCGGTGTTTCTCTTTATTTCTCAGTGTTTTTCTTTATTTCTCAGTGTTTCTCTTTATTTCTCAGTGTTTCTCTTTATTTCTCAGTGTTTTTCTTTATTTCTCTGTGTTTCTCTTTATTTCTCGGTGTTTCTCTTTATTTCTCAGTGTTTTTCTTTATTTCTCAGTGTTTCTCTTTATTTCTCAGTGTTTTTCTTTATTTCTCAGTGTTTTTCTTTATAATCCCATTAGTAGAATCATCTCAGAGTTGCACATGGTTTTGTTGAGTTTAATAATAGAAACGTCGTTTGAAGTGAAGCTTCAGGCGACTCTTTGGTGGATCCTGATGGAACATTTTGCCCCGAATCACAAAACCACCACAAAAACTGAAAAAAACACATGTTCTGTCTCTAAATGTGATATTTGATTATGTTACGGCTCATGTATTTGTGACCAACCCCCAGGGAGTCGCTTTAAACCTCGTAACACCCCACAGCGCCCCCTAGTGCTGAAAGCAAACTGCGACGAGTGAAGAGTCAGACTGAAGTTCTCCATTTTATTACAGATACAAAAGTAAAAGTATCACACAGACTGTTTATATAAATGCACAGTAGCTAACCTGCTAGCACCGCGTTACAAACAGGAAGTGACTCTGGCTCCAATTCACTTTCTATTGAAAAACTTTGTCTCTCTCTGTCTCTGCTGCTGTCAGACTCATGTTGGTCTTAAATGTTCGTATTAACCCTCTACATGATCCTGGGTTTTTTTGAGTCTGTACATCAACATGAACATCACAGTAACAAAACAAATCAATGTGTTTTTCTCATTTGTTTTGCTCAAACTCTTAAACTTTATTCAGGATGTTTCATGAACATGGTAAACTCCTCAAATCAGATGAAAAGTACTTTTACTTTTCAGTCCTGTTCAAAAATGTAGTGGAGAAAGTACAGATACTGCTCTCAAATGTACTCAAGTAAAAGTAAAAGTACACACTGTAAAAAGTACAGATACATAAAGTACAGCACTTTATACTTGTACTTCGTTACCTTCCACCTCCGGACGTGTCGTAAATGAACAAAGACGAAACATCAGATACAAAACAGTGAGAAGTTTCCTCTGAGCTTCAGCTGCAGCGAAACACGAGCAGTAATTTATTTATAAATGTAACACAATAAAAACATTCTGCTACACGAGACATAAAGACGTTTAGACGCTGCAGATCCACCAGATCAGATCAGAACATCCAGTTTGAACCACGGCCATCTGCTCCACTTTTACACGAGGAATAAATCACACATCAGGAGGACCACGAAACACAGAGACAGAGACAGAGGACAGAGGGACAGAGACAGAGGGACGGAGGGACATGTCCCACAAAACCCAGAGACAGAGGACAGAGACAGAGGACAGAGGACAGAGACAGAGGACAGAGGACAGAGACAGAGGACAGAGGGACAGAGGGACAGAGGACAGAGACAGAGGACAGAGGGACGGAGGACAGAGACAGAGGGACGAGTCCCACGAAACCCAGAGACAGAGGACAGAGGGACAGAGGACAGAGGGACGAGTCCCACTAAACCCAGAGACAGAGACAGAGGACAGAGACAGAGGACAGAGGGACAAGTCCAACAGAGGGACGAGTCCCACTAAACCCACGAGACAGAGGACAGAGGGACAGAGGGACAGAGGACAGAGACAGAGGACAGAGGGACAGAGGACAGAGGGACGAGTCCCACTAAAGCCACGAGACAGAGGACAGAGTCCACCAGTGGACGGACCGGTCAGAGGACGGGACGGTCAGACAATGGGCAGGCCGATTAGAGAATGGGCCGGTCAGAGGACGGGTCGGTCAGTGGACGGGCCGGTCTGTGGTCCTGAGGACAGTACTTCCTGTGGTCGTGGTCACGTGATGTGATGATGTCACAGTTTTACTGTGGATCAGGTTGTGGCATCGATGGGAAATGTTTCTGTTTCTTTGAACATCTCGATTTGATCTGATATTTGTATCTGATATTTGTATCTGATATTTGTATCTGATATTTGTATCTGATATTTGTATCTGATATTTGTATCTGATATACTGACGACACGACGGTGTTTTCTCGATGTGGCGTTGAGCCGTTGGGAGGAGAGGGACTGAAGGTTACGACAGGTGAACAAACGTAAAGGAGACGCAGCTCCTCCTGTTTTTAAAGCTCAGCCTCCGTGAACATCACGTGTAAAAACAGCCTCTATCTGCTGTGGACATTTTACACTTGGAGGTGGAAGTAAACAGGGAGATTAGACATTTTGGTGATTAAAAAAACACAGGAAAAGCCTAAATGTGATCGTTATGAAAGAGGAACAAACAGAGCAGATGTTTACGTTTGTTCATGTTCCTGTTCTGTGTTTGGCTCAAAAAACATGTTTTTCTTGTGCCTCCTAAAAGGACACACTGGACCCGTGTGAAATGATCTCATGATGACGGACAGCTGTCACAGATCTAAACATCACAGATTCAAAAACATCAGAAGGGAAGAGCACTGAACACTGAGCGCCGCCAGTGTTCTGGTCCACGGTCCAATCAGAGGCCTGTGTTCTGGTCATGTGACACTCTTTAGTTCACGTCTTTACACTGTGAACCCGACACTGTTTAGAAGTGACTGTCTCTGTTACAAAACGCCCAAATCACCAACACCGGACCCTTTGCATTGCACTGCGTCTGTAAGTTGCAGCTGAACATCACAAGAGTCAGAGGCACAGATTATAGGCAGGTCAAAGGTCAAAGGTCACACGACCATATACAGCGACCTCTTCACCTCAGAACATACAGCCACAACTCACCAAAACATTTATATAATTTAAGAACAAGCCAGATGTGTGCTCTCTGGGTCATAATACTCAACAGTCAGCTGACGTCATCAACACTCTGTGATGCTAACCAGAGGCACTGCTCTGTCTGAAAGGCTGTGACTCGACTTTAATCTGTGTTTGTTTTAACTTAACCAGAAAGAAGTGGGTTATCTGAACTACAACAGGCGAGTTGATTTCTGCTGTTTAAGTCTCTCTCAAGTAACATCACAGTCACACGCTAGCTAGCATTAGCATTAGCCACAGTTTTTCAGTTAGTGACTCTCAACGTTTTGTGTAAATGTGCTCTTTAAATCCATTGTGAGTTTTCACACCAGTGTTTGCTAATGTGCGTTGTGTCTCCATGGTAACTGCTGAACATTCCACCATAGAGATCCGTGTAATCCCCCCCAGCGTGATGTCTCTGTCATTATTTAAACTCCTGCCTCTTTACTGTAACATGCATGTGGCGTTGTACATGACCTGCGTGGTGTTTTCCTGAGCGTGTGGCCTCAGGAGCAGCCAGGTGTCACTCAGCACGTTCGTTCATCTCCGAGGTAACCTGGTCTGAACCTGGCGCCGCTCACTTCCTGTCACTGATACTCCCCCTTACCTTCAGCGGACGCCAGAGCTGCCTCAAACCTCACAAACACTCGCCCTCTTTGTGGGAGCGACGTCTTTGTTTGCTCTGCTTCTGAACCAATACTAAAAGCACAAACGCTGAGAAAGAAATCATTTGTTTTGTGCCCCGCTTCGCTCGGACCTGAGAAGTGGCAGCTGCTGCAGAGACACAGTATTACTCAGCTCATTGCCTTTGGTTTGGCAGAGCTCAAACACAGCACAATAGATGTTTGAACGAACTGAGAGACAAATTCTGAAAAACATTATATTGCTCTGAAATGCAAGCACATTTCTGTTCCACTGTTCAAATTCTAGTGAGGGACTTATCTCTGCACCAGCCCACAATCTCTAAATATAAAAGTACAAAAACAAGGATGTAAAAATAGCACAGAACAATGATGACATAATGGAGACGGGTCCAATTCTTCCCTCATTCCCTCACAACAAGAAGGAAAGCAGCAGAAGTGTCTTGCCTAAAGACACTGGCCCGAGCTGGGATTGAACCATCAGCCTCTGTCACATGGGGTCAGATGGTTGAGTGTCATTTCTAAACTAAAATAAACAAAATGGAGCAGTATTGTAACATGTTTTGATGCCTGTCAAATTCAACAGAGGATAATGGGACCCCCGACCGTCTGAGGCCCGTCCCCGTCGCCTCAGGTCCAGTTTCACATCAGGAGCTTCACACAGACTCGTCTTTCAGGTCCTTCACTGACACAGTGGGACTTCCTACTCTCCAATTCCTCGCACAAGATTGTTTCCAGGCTCCAGGTCCAGCGCTGAGCCAACAGGGGGCGCCGCTAATGGGACCAGATGAAACAGCTGGAGTCTCCTGATCTGTGCTAAACCCTCGGTCTCTCTCAGGTTCAGTTTCACTTCAGTCTAAGATTTACCGTGATATATAAGCGGACGATGATATGAAACTTTAAATATTCACATATAATCACTGTTGCCTCCTGGACGCCTCTCTGGGGAGAAGGGAAGACCCAGGACACACTGGAGGGACTTGGCTGGCCTGGGAACACACAGACACTTCCTTTGGGCTGGAGGACGTGTCTGGGTCCCTATAAACACTCTGTAGTCCATCTAAACACTGTAGTCCCTATAAACACTCTGTAGTCCCTATAAACACTCTGTAGTCCATCTAAACACTCTGTAGTCCATCTAAACACTGTAGTCCCTCTAAACACTATAGTCTCTATAAACACTCTGTAGACCTTATAGAAACACTCAGTCCCTATAAACACTCTGTAGATCCTATAAACACTCTGTAGTCCCTATAAACACTATGTAGTCCCTATAACATTCTGTAGCCACTATAAACATTGCAGTCCCTATAAACACTCTGTAGTCCCTATAGAAACACTCAGTCCCTATAAACACTCTGTAGTCCCTATAGAAACACTCAGTCCCTATAAACACTCTGTAGTCCCTATAGAAACACTCAGTCCCTATAAACACTCTGTAGTCCCCCATAACACTGTAGTCCCTATAAACACTCTGTAGATCCTATAAACACTCTGTAGTCCCTATAAACACTGTAGTCCCTATAAACACTCTGTAGTCCCCATAAACACGCTGAAACCTCCAGAATAAGTGAATATTATGGCCGTGTCAAACATGGAGGTTATAAAGTGGTTTGTTTATTTCCTCCTGTTGAAGCGACACATTTTTGCTGAAGTCAGATGGAGCTGAGCTGGAAACAGGAGGCACAAACTTTGCACATGCTCCGTCACTGTACTGTATTTAGTGTAGCACCACCAGCCTCCACCCACACACAGAGCAAACACACACACACACACGCACACACACACACACACACACACACACACACACACACACACACACACACACACACACACACACACACACCAGCTCCGCCTCCTCCACTCAGGACATAACTCAAGTACATGTTTTGTTTATCTGGAGGTTTTGTGTTTCAAACTTGGTCCACACTACTACATTTGCTCGTCCTACCTGTTCTATTTCTGCTCTTTCAGGCAGATGATGTAACACAGTGAGACCAAAACGTAACAAAACACGGCTGTGTGTAACTCGCCCTGAGCCGCACAGACGTTAAAACCTGAAATCACATCACCGTTTGTAGTTCCAGGGTCTTGGCTGAAGCGGCGGCACGCTCCCCACCACGTCAGCCCCGATTAAGTCAGCGAGATAAAGGACAGATGACGAGGAGCCGGCCTCGCCAGCCTCCCGTCACCGTGGCAACCGTATCCCGAGCAGCGAGCCCGGCGATGGGACAGCAGGAAGCGCGCGCCGTGTATGGTTAATAAAAGCTGATTTGAGGGTTAGCGGCGGCGGCGGGTGAGTCACTGATGGGTTTGTTCAGGTGTTGTGCTTGTGACAGATACAAAGGCATCTGTCAGCCTGGATCAAGAGCCACAGGAGCCAAGAGCTTTACAACACGGCCTCCATCATCCTGACGACGTGTGATTTATGATAAACAAACGCACTTTACACTCACCCACGAGCAGACGAGCTGAAGCCGACGAGACGACGAGACGACGAGCGACAACACAAGACGACAAGACGACAAAACAATGAGACGACGAAGCTGACAAAACGATGAGCAGACGAGCTGAAGCCGTCGAGACGACGAGACGACGAGCGACAACACGACAACACAACGAGCAGACGAGCTGACGAGACGACGGGATGACAAGACCAAGAGAACCATAAGACGATGAGACAACGAGATGACGAGCCGACGAGACAACAAAACAAGAAGATAAGCCAACGAGACGATGAAGCGACGAGTCCACGAGCGACGAGACGACGAGCTGAAGCCGACGAGTCCACACGGTTCAGACAACGAGAATGACCGGTTTACAACGAGCGACAGTCACGACAAGACGACAGACGACAAAACCTGGAGCAGACGAGCCGACGAGACAATGAGTCACCGAGAACCACGAGACGACGAGCCGACGAGCCGGTCCACACGGTTCAGTCCCAGTTTAATCCCGGTTTAGTCCTGGTTTAGTCCTGGTCAGTCCTGGTTCAGTCCTGGTTCAGTCCTGGTTCAGTTCTGGTTCAGTCCTGGTAGTCCTGGTTCAGTCCTGGTTCAGTCCTGGTTTAGTCCAGTTTTAGTCCTGGTTTAAGTCCTGGTTCAGTCCCGCTCTACTCCCTCCTGCTGGTTCAGACTCAGGACTAAACCTGTTGAATCATGGTTTTGAGTTTCGTTCAGTTTAAATCTGTGTCTCTTGTGACACAGACTCGACTTTGACTCAAACGGTTCTGTTTTTCTTTTCTCCTTTAATGTTTATTTCATGATGATTATTTATGTTGTGATTTGTTGTGATTTGTTGTTTCTTATTCTGTAAAACACTTTGAGTCACGTTGTGCATAAATGATGTAATATAAATAAACTTGTATTTTATTGATTACATTTGATAATTTGATTATTGTTTTTTGCCCGTGATGCCAAACACATTATGTATTGGTTCCACAGTTGATTTCGATGTTGGATGAGTGAAGTTTTCCTTATAAATCTTGTTTATGGCTGTAGAAGGTTGGAGAGGAAAAACAGCAGATGGCCGACTGTAAGTGATGACTCAGCTCCAAACCTGGCACCACCTCAACTCCAACAGGAGGATGGCACTTCTGAAAACCTACAAACAGCTCCAAAAACCAAGAGCGAAAAACCCCGAACGGCAAGAATCTCTCCTCAGAGCGAAAGGCCGAGGTCTGGAGCAGATCGTCTGAGGTGCGTCAAAGTCAAATCAAACTGTTACATAAAACTGAGGTGAAGCAGCAGTTTGTGCATCATGTGACAGACATTAAAATGTGCAGCAACAAACACGAGTCTGTGCGGAAAGAGAGGAACTTTATCATGAAACACTGCTCCTCAACACGGGAAGAAACACGGGAATAAAACAGGACTAAACTAGGACTAAACTAGGACTAAACCAGGACCAAACCGGGACTAAACACGGGAATAAAACAGGACCTAACCAGAGACTAAACCAGGACTAAACCAGAGACTAAACCAGGGCTAAACCAGGAATAAACACGGGAATAAAACAGGACTAAACCAGGACTAAACCGGGACTAAACACGGGAATAAAACAGGACTAAACTAGGACAAAACCAGGACTAGACCAGGACTAAAACAAGACTAAACCAGAACTGAACCAGGTCTAAACCAGGTCTAAACCAGGACTAAACCAGGACTAAACCAGGACTAAACCAGGACTAAACCAGGACTAAATCAGGACTAAAACAGAGACTAAACCAGGAATAAACCAGGACTAAACACGGGAATAAAACAGGACTAAACTAGGACAAAACCAGGACTAGACCAGGACTAAACCAGGACTAAACCAGGACTAAATCAGGACTAAACCAGGACTAAACCAGGACTAAACCAGGACTAAACCAGGACTAAATCAGGACTAAACCAGGACTAAACCAGGACTAGACCAGGACTAGACCAGGACTAAAACAAGACTAAACCAGAACTGAACCAGGTCTAAACCAGGTCTAAACCAGGCCTAAATCAGGACTAAACCAGGACTAAACCAGGACTAAACCAGGACTAAACCAGGACTAAACCAGGATTAAACCAGGACTAAAACAGGACTAAACCAGAGACTAAACCAGGACTAAACCAGGACTAAAACAGGACTAAAACAGGACTAAACCAGGACTAAATCAGGACTAAAACAGAGACTAAACCAGGACTAAACCATTTACCATTGACTGTTTTCATTTGGAGCTGGAATCGCACCATCAACCTGTAGATTCAGTGGCTCAATCAATGATGTTTATGTCGAGATTTGAACCACCAACCTTCAGATCAGTGGGCAAACACACGACCAACTGAGCCACTGTCGCGTCAGATTTGAGCTGAAACTCTTCTTAATTATTGGTTCCTTTTAATGACACTGTTTAAAATGTCTTTACTGCTTAAAGTCGTTAGAATCTCCTCATTTATGTGTAACCTGTGGTGGCGGGCGCAGCGAGGCCTGGCGTTGTGTAACCGGGGGGGCGTCCGTCCGACAGAGCGACAGGTGAGCAGTATTTAAACACACTTACACATAAATCAGCCACTCGCCTGTTTATCGGCTCACATAAACGTCTCCGAGCAGAGCAGCACTTTCTCCATCAGGACACACCATAAAACGTTACCTAGCAACTGCAGCCTGGCACCAAACCTCCCTCGTCCAATCACACGCGAGCTGGCGGAGCGGCAGCACAGATCCACTGATGAAAACATTAATTACTTAAGTCCACACAGACCTGTAATCCTCACATGGGCTCGCACAAAACAAGACACGAAGAAACACAAAACCAGACACTACGACACAACACAGCGAGAATAAACTGCTCTGAATCAACCAAAAACACCCGAACTGATCTGGAACTTAAAGATTTTTCAGTCTTGACCCAAAGTCTGTGTGAAGAAGTGACTGAGTGAGTGAGACGTCACAGCTTCAGCTCCAGATGAAGCCATAAAAACCCCCCCAGGATCATGTAGAGCGGGTTCCCGTTTGAGGCAGGACGACAGCGCCACCTGCAGTCCCACTTCTTCAGGACAGTGTAAGAGAGAACCACATCACGCACAGAGGACGGCGAGCGGTGGCGTTGGATAAAGGAGGCGGTCAGAGTATGGAAACGTGCCTTTAAACCGGGACGAGGGGTCGTTTTACTCTCACACACCTGAAGAAGTCGGACTGCGGATGGCGCTGTTTAAATCTGCTGACCAATCACGTCACAGCGACATCCCGTGACCACTGTGAGGCGCTAGTGAGCAGAGCAAACTGTCAGAGAGAGGGGACACGAAAAACAAAAAATAAACTCAAAATAATAAAAAAAAAATTACTCAAAATAACAAAAAAAAACAAAACGCACAACTAAAAATAACTTTGAAAAAAAATCAAAATAATAATAATAATTAACTCAAAATAAAAAAAAAAAACCTAAAAAAAAAAAAAAAAAAGATGAACTCAAAATTAAAAAAAAAAAAAAAAAAAAAAAAAAAATAATAAAAAAACTACAAATAAATAAATAAACTCAAAATAAAAACCCCAGGATCATGTAGAGGGTTAACACGAACATTTAATGTCGATGGAGCAGGAAGTGCATCCATGAGCACTTCCTGTTTGTAACGCGGTGGCTAGCAGGTTAGCTAAGTCGTGTACATATAGAGTGTGGTTAACGCAGACTCACCACTCCTATAGAGAAGTAGTTGTTGACGATGCTGTAGGGCACCGGGTCGCCCTTCTCCTCCTTATCGTCCGGAACAATGTCGATGTTCCAGCGATCCAACACCACCTCTGTGCTGTGCTCGATGTCCCGGAGGAACTTCACCAAACTGCCGCCCTCGTACCCTGCACAGACAGAACGACGCTGCATGAGTCTGGTGTTAAATACCAGGGGGACGGGGCGGGGCTCGTGTTAAATACCAGGGAGAAGAGGCGGGGCTAGTGTTAAATACCAGGGAGAAGAGGCGGGGCTAGTGTTAAATACCAGGGAGAAGAGGCGGGGCTAGTGTTAAATACCAGGGAGAAGAGGCGGGGCTAGTGTTAAATACCAGGGAGAAGAGGCGGGGCTAGTGTTAAATACCAGGGAGAAGAGGCGGGCTAGTGTTAAATACCAGGGAGAAGAGGCGGGGCTAGTGTTAAATACCAGGGAGAAGAGGCGGGGCTAGTGTTAAATACCAGAGAGAAGAGGCGGGGCTAGTGTTAAATACCAGGGAGAAGAGGCGGGGCTAGTGTTAAATACCAGGGAGAAGAGGCGGGGCTAGTGTTAAATACCAGGAGAAGAGGCGGGGCTAGTGTTAAAACCTAACTCTTGACTTTCAGAAAAATAAATGAACGACAGGGACTAAATATTGTGAGCAGACGTCCAAACGAGATCTCGTTGCTACGGCAGCGTCATAAACTCACAGCCAGATTGTCGAGTTAAAGTCTGCGGTCCACAGAGCCTCTTTGTCTTGAAAACATGGCAACTTATTGACAAAATTGATTCAAAAGCTTTTGTTGGTCCTTCAAGCAGCACAATGGCGCCGTCATGAGCCTCACTCCAGTCTCTGCCAAAGCGTTTACACAAGTGCTCTGCATATTAACCATTTATTATGAACGTTTCAACGCACTTTCCTCACTCGATATTGTAATAATCATAATAACAACAGACGAGCAGGTGCTGGACTAAAGATTATTCCAAACTCAGAGTTCATCTGTGGGAGCTACAGTCGCACCGACAACCTCCGGGTCACGGGGTATGACTGCTCTACCGACTGAGCCACCGTATGACGCTGCGTTTCGTTTGTGGAGTAGAGAAAAGGCGGCGTTTGGTTGGACGTCGGCTCTTACCTCCTCCCCAGCGTAAGCACCGCGCCAGGTCGTTCCCGGTGCCCAGAGGGAGGATGGCCACCGGGGGGTGCCGCGCGAAGCCGGCCTTATCTGAAAAACAAACACCAACACGTGAGCGAAAGTGTCCAGCTTAAAGCCGACGATATAACGCCCACTCTGCATACCATGACAACAATGGTTTGCGAAGGAACGGGCGCTAAACAACACTGTCAATCGAACCTGTTGCTAACGCTAACAGGAGCGACGTCGGGGAAAGAAGGACCTGATGTGTCTGTTACTATTAAAATAAAATTTTTTAAAAACCCTCAAATTAACAAAAAAATAAAAAAACTGTAAAAACCTAAACTCAAAGGAAAAAAAGGACCTGATGTCAAAATAACAAAAAAACCCCACTCAAAATAAACTCAAAATAACAAAAAAAAAAACCCAAATAAAATAAAATCAAAAAAAAAAAACAACTCAAACTAATAAAAAAAAACCTCCACACAAAAACAACAAAAAAAAACCTCCAAATAAACTCAAAATAACAAAAAAAAAAAAAACTCAAAATAACAAAAAATAAATAAATAAAATAAACTCAAAAGGAAAAAAAAATCCTCAAAATAACTAAATAAATAAATTACAAAATAACATAACAAAAAAAAAAGTAATAAAATATACTCAAAAGAAAAAAAACTCAAAATAACAAAAAACAAAAAAAAAAAAACATCAAAATAAAATAAATAAATAAAATAAACTCAAAAGGAAAAAAAAATAAAAATAAAAAGAACTCCAGGATCATGTAGAGGGTTAACACAAACATTTAAGACCAAAATGAGTCTGAAGCAGCAGGGACAGAGAGTGACAGTTTTAACATAGAAAGTGAATTGGAGCCAGAGTCAATGGAGCAGGAAGTGCACCATGATCACTTCCTGTTTGGAGTGTGAACCTATGTCCATTTATATTCACATATGAACGAAATACAACCTGCAAAATCTGATGATAATAATAATAATAATAGATTTTATTTCTCATTTCACTTTCTGGTCGATCTACAAAAGCATCAATCTACACAAGTTAAACATAAAAACATGAAAGTCGTACAGTTAAAGGGACAGTGCTGTGGGGGATGTGATGGGGATAAAACAGACGAGTTTTGAGTTTGGATTTGAAACGTGGGCGTGCGTTGGTGTTATCGAGGTCAGGAGTGTTCCAGAGCTGATGTGAGTAATCGAAGAAATCGCAGAGAAATCACAACATTTTCATTCTAACCTCATAACGACAGAAACGGGATAAAACAGACTCTGGCCCCAATTCACTTTACATTGAAGATACATTCCAAATTACCTATACAGTCCAGGATCCAGCCCACAGTCCCGTCGCCTCCACAGGCCAACACTCTGAAGTCAGGGACGTCATGGAAGAAGTTCAGCCTAAGGAGCAGAACCACAGAAGTGTTATTTTTGAGTCATTTATAGTTTGAGTTTGATTCAACGGCAGAAAAAACACAGACGAGACGATCGATGTGTTTCCTCTGGAGCATCAGGGACACGGGGTAAGAGGAGGTGCCCTTCAAAGGACCTTTAATGCATGTGGGACAAAGAGAGGACGGAGCTTTCATCTCCACCGGCCCTAAACACCCGCCCCGGCCTCCACCCACAGGAACAGGTGGAGAAACAGCACATTAAAGCTCAGAGTCATGTTCTAACGCAGTGACCTCCTCAAAATCAGACCTGGAGTTGTGTTTTGTTTCATTCACATGTTTGTCTATATCTCCAAAACACAAAATGCTCTGTTCCACCTTGTGATGTCATCAAGTGGTCGTTTTCAAGTAACAGCTCCTTTTACCTTTAGTTCAGTAGAGACAGATGAAATGATCCAAATGATTGTAGAAATGAAGGTGTGTGGAGTTTAAAAACACAATGGAGCACTTCCTGTATTACCACATGATGACATCACAAGGTGGAACAGAGTGTTTTCAGTTTGAGAGAAGAACTCTGTCTAAATCTGCAGGTTTGTGAGTTAAACATGTGAGAATGAAACAAAAAAACACAACTCCAGGTCTGAGATGAGGAAACATTAGAAAAGATCAGAAAATAGAGGAATATGTGATTTTTAAGGAGGAGCACGTGACCTGAGGGGGAGGAGCATGTGACCTGAGGGGGAGGAGCATGTGACCTGAGGGGGAGGAGCATGTGACGTGAGGGGGAGGAGCATGTGACCTGAGGGGAGGGGCATGTGACCTCAGGGGGAGGAGCATGTGACCTGAGGGGGAGGAGCATGTGACCTGAGGGGGAGGAGCATGTGACCTGAGGGGAGGAGCATGTGACCTGGGGGGGGCAGCATGTGACCTGAGGGGGAGGAGCATGTGACCTGAGGGGGAGCATGTGAGAGGGGGAGCATGTGACGTGAGGGGGAGGAGTGTACAGTGACGTGAGGGGGAGGAGTTACAGTGTTTTGAGCCTACACGCTGCAGGACTCTGTAAACGCTTCATGTGTGAATATTTAACAGTTTAACCTTGAGGTAAAACAGTGGCTCAGTCATGACTCAAAATGTCAAACAGATTCAAATCTCACCAAACTATCCCACACTGACACTTTAAACGGCTCCTGTTGCTACGGACGACACAAACACAGAGTTTCATTTATGATCAGCTCGTTGTGTCCAGTGTTCGGGCAGAAGCTCGTCTTTAATGATGACTTTACAGAGTTATTACTTTGTCTTTACATAAACATTTTCCTGCACTGTGACCTGTTCAGGGACTGATGGACAAACGTGTCCCTCCACAGGGACATGTCTCTGCACTTACCCCACCATGGGCCCGCCCTGGTCCAGAGTGTACACCTGCCTCGGGTTCAGCAGGTACCGGAACTTTCTGAGAACCCTGAACATAAACACACAGAGTTAGACACAAAACAGCAGGTCACACCAAGGACACGAGGACAGGAGGACAGGAGGACACGAGGACACGAGGACAGGAGGACACGAGGACAAGGAGGACAGGAGGACACGAGGACACGAGGACACGAGGACACGAGGACACGAGGACAGGAGGACAGGAGGACACGAGGAGGACAGAGGACACAGGAGGACACGAGGACACACAAGGACACGAGGACAGGAGGACACAAGGACACGAGGAGGACAGGAGGACATGAGGGCACGAGGACACGAGGACACACAAGGAGGACACGAGGACAGGACACGAGGACAGGGACAGGGCACGAGGACACGAGGACAGGAGGACAGGAGGACACAAGGACACGAGGACAGGAGGACACAAGGACACGAGGACACGAGGACACAAGAAGGACATGAGGACAGGAGGACATGAGGGCACGAGGACACGAGGACACAAGGACAGGAGGACACGAGGGCACGAGGACACGAGGACAGGAGGACACAAGGACACGAGGACAGGAGGACACAAGGACAGGAGGACACGAGGACAGAAGGACATGAGGACATGAGGGCACGAGGACAGGAGGACACGAGGACATGAGGACACAAGGACATGAGGACACGAGGACAGAAGGACACGAGGACAGAAGGACACGAGGACAGGAGGACACAAGGACATGAGGACACAAGGACATGAGAACACAAGGACATGAGGACACGAGGACAGAAGGACACAAGGACATGAGGACACAAGGACATGAGGACACAGGGACAAAAGGACTCTGTGGACACTGTGTCCCTCTGAGTCCTCGTGAGCGTTACATAAACTGTCCTAGTCTCACAAATCATTGACGTCCATGTTCTGTTCCTTCAGTGGGACAAAAACACGGACACACAGTTTTATGAAGCGTCAGAGCAACTTCCAAAACAAAAGGCCACGTGTACTTTTACCACGAGTAAAGTACTTCTGAGTAGAGCAGGTACTTTTTTACTGTACTTTTACTTAAGTAAAGCGGAGTACTTCTTCACTAACATTTCATCAGTGGATAAATATTTTTACTTGTTGAAAAGTTCCAGCTCGTCCAAACTGACACGTTTCCAACACGAGGAGCCGCTTTGTTCCAAACTGCAGTGATTTTGTTCTTGTCATGTCTATTATTAGTCAATAATTTTCCTTTGTAATGGTAAAAAGGGCATGTTGCTATGGTAACGCGTGAGGCGGAGGCAGAATCGAGGCGTCTGATTGGCTCTGGTGACTGTGAAACGCTCAACACATGTTTAGAGATTTGTGTTCACCCTGTCACCTTTAATGACAGTGTTTAACCCGGGCAGCAGGGGGCGATAGAGAGAAACGGAGCGCATAGAGAGAGAAGGGGGGCGACATAGAGAGAGCAGAAGGGGGGGACAACACAGAGCAGCAGCAGGGGGCGATAGAGAGCAGCAGCAGGGGGCGTCACAGAGCAGCAGAGAGAGAGAAGCAGGGGGCAATAGAGAGGGGGGGCGATAGAGAGCAGCAGGGGGCGATAGAGGGGCAGAGCAGCAGGCAGGGGGCGACAACACAGGGTGAGCAGGGGGCATAGGGCAGCAGGGGGCGATAGAGAGCAGCAGGGGGCGACACAGAGCAGCAGGGAGTGATAGACACAGAGCAGCAGAGGGCGACAGAGAGCAGCAGGGGGCGACACAGAGCAGCAGAGGGCGACACAGAGCAGCAGGGGGCGATAGAGAGAAGAAGGGGGCGACACAGAGCAGTTTGGCCCTTTGCTGCCCCCCTGAGGTCAGACTGACCATCTGCAGTCGAATCTCGGTGCAGCGTTTGAAACAAACTAGAGGCACTTCATGATCTAAAATCACTTTATTCTGCAGCAGTGGTGGAACGTAACAGAGTAAAAGTAGTAAAGTACTATGCTTAAGTACAAACTGAGGTATCTGTACTTTACTTAAGTACATTTTACAGTGTGTACTTTTTACTTTTACTTGAGTACATTTGAGAGCAGTATCAGCAGCTCCTCTACATTTATGATTGAAAAGTAAAAGTGTTTTTATTGTGGTTTGAGACCTGCTGAAGAGTTTATTTTTAACATAATTTCTGCAGGTTGTTTACTGCTGTTACCACGGCGACAAACTGAAACGTGTCACCTGTGGATGTGAAAAACCTGATCACCGTCTGTAAACGTCTCAAATGTGACTTATTTCAGCGTTCAAATGCAGCTCGTCCCTGCAGTCGACTCGGAGCGTTTGGTTACCCGTTGCTATGGTGACGTCATGGTGATGTCACGGTGATGTCAGCAGAGCAGTGATATAGAATGTGATTTAACCGCTGCCGGAACTACTTGTACATTATGCAGAAATATCACACAGCAGTCAGGCATCGGGACTCTCACCGATCGAGGTATAAAACGACCATCAGTCTGTGTAAAGAAGTGACTGAGGGAGTGTGGCGTCACGTTCAGCTCCAGTCTAAGGAATTTATTTATTTATATATACACTTACCGTTCTCCTTGCTTCCTCCGCTTTTCGGGTTGACCATCACGAGCAGCGGGTGAGTGCCCGGCAGTGGGGTGATCTGCACAAAACAAATAAACAAATAAATAAATGTGTTCTTACCGCACGAAGTGAGCGTCTGACATGAGGCGGAGCTCGTACCTGCAGAGCCTGTCCATCACCAGGGCTGAACTTGAACGTCTGGTTGGCGTCTTCGGGACTGGTGCTCGGCGGCGAGTCGCCTTCGCCGCGTTTTACCACCGAGTGACGATCCTGAAGCAAGACGAGTGTGAAAGAAGAGAACAGAATAAATACCAGGGAGAAGAGGCGGGGCTAGTGTTAAATACCAGGGAGAAGAGGCGGGGCTAGAGTTAATACCAGGGAGAAGAGGCGGGGCTAGTGTTAAATACCAGGGAGAAGGGGCGGGGCTAGAGTTAAATACCAGGGAGAAGAGGGCGGGGCTAGAGTTAAATACCAGGGAGAAGGGGCGGGGCTAGTGTTAAATACCAGGGAGAAGAGGCGGGGCTAGAGTTAAATACCAGGGAGAAGGGGCGGGGCTAGTGTTAAATACCAGGGAGAAGAGGCGGGGCTAGTGATAAATACCAGGGAAGAGAGGCGGGGCTAGTGTTAAATACCAGGGAGAAGGGGCGGGGCTAGAGTTAAATACCAGGGAGAAGGGGCGGGGCTAGTGTTAAATACCAGGGAGAAGAGGCGGGATTTCAGTCTTGTCTTAAACTGTTTAAAGCCTGAGAGGATGTGACAGGCAGGGGGCGCTGTTCCAGAGTCTGAAAAGGCTAAGCACCAGCACAGACCATCCAGGGTTTGATCCATGGACGTAGTTCACTTCAAACGCAGCATTTTTAGTGCTAAAGATGGATGATTATTAGTCTGTGACATCTCCAAAAGCTCAAAATGCTCTGTTCCACCTTGTGATGTCATGAAGTGTATGGTGGTGAAGTGTATAGCCTGGTGTTGTGTGGGTTTGTCACGCCGCAGGTGAGGTCAGCGTGTTATTCAGCTGCTCAAAGTCAAACCTCATTATAACGTAGAACTAGAGAGACTTTAAATAGACGTGGAAGTGCTGTAAATATAGTTTGTGTTTGTTCCGAGCTCGTCTCAAGTCCAAAAATAGAGCCATAACCGAGTGTGAAATTGAAACAGGTGTGAGCTGAGACTCGGAGGCTCAGTGTCAGCTTCATTCAGCCATGAAACAATCACTTATCAGGTCTTCGCCCAGCTGTGTGTGCCCTGTGTCTGCTCTGAGGAGGACAGTCGTGTGGGAGGTTTGTTTGTGCTGCCTGTGGACAGCGCCCCCTGGTTTTGTTTCGACTCTTCACACAGCAGCTGATGCACACGCTCATGTCTGTCATTTCTGTACAACTCAGACACTGATTAGTCCAGGGGTAATGCTCAACCCTGCAAACAAAACCCAAATCCTGATACCACAGAGCATTTCGTATACTTATACTGACCCCTTGTGGCTGGAGGTAGGACTGCGCCATATATTTTTCACCATATATATATTTTTAATTTTTTAATATATAAATCAAATCAGCTTGTTCTTTGCCATATTAATCAATCATGATAAAAAATCAGATGTATTATTTGAATATATTTCTAGGTATGTGACACCAGTAACTGTGCTCTGATAACTGGACATTTTTCTTTTTCATTCAGTGTTTTTTTTCCTCTTTATTTTGACGACTTTCTCTATACATACTAAATATATTTTTATATTTTATGCTCAAATCCTCAGTTTCACTTTTTTTTCCATATGTCTATCTTCATATATCTGACGTCTCTGTGGATATAAAATGTAGAAACTATTAAAAATAAAGAAAAAAACATTGGATGAGAGCGTGTCCAGACTTTCGATCGGTCGTGTGCGTTAACATCAACACCATAATGTGCTAAAAAAAGAAAAGACCAGCCGTAGAGGTGTATTTGAGCTTCACAAAAAGTCTGTTTGTGGTGAAGGATGTTTTCAGTCTTTAAAATGAAACCACAGACTGTGTAGAGAAGTGACAAAGTGACGTCACCCCCAGCGTTCAGCTCCATTTATATAAAGTCTGTGATTAAAACCTAAAATCTCCATCACACATGTCGTGATCTCAGTGTTTTTCATTTGCCAAAA
This sequence comes from Periophthalmus modestus, assembly GCA_019594935.1. NCBI lineage: Eukaryota > Metazoa > Chordata > Actinopteri > Gobiiformes > Gobiidae > Periophthalmus > Periophthalmus modestus. The sequence goes on along the minus strand of JAIEZT010000009.1, from coordinate 30,153,022 downwards.
CCAGCTTTACTTGTAATATTTTCCCAATTTCTCCACTAGAATTGCTTCATATTCGACTGGACTTTTGCCTCCTTATGCGTCCACTCCATAAACAATAATGTCATTTATAAACTCTTAAAGTGTTTGTTAAATGCTCTGAGTTTTTGTGCAGTAGAAGAAGAATCTCTCTCACCAGGACGACGGGGCAGATGTACGAGGGCAGCAGCGTGTGGTCTCTCAGCGCGCCGCCGTCACATTCGGGCTTGACATTAGATGCACATTTATTATGGAGCTGTGACAGAAACAGGGGAACAGTGGGAGGGACCCATCTGTGACACTGAGTCAATCAAACGAGGACACACACACGAGGTCATTCATCGTCATCTATATGTGCTGCCAAAGTCTACTGTGTGTGTGTCTGTGAGCTCTGTGTGTGACCAACTTTAAAAATGACTCTGTTTGAATGTTACAGCAGACAAATGTAAGACTGTGGCGCCATCTAGTGGACGTACAAGGCCATTACTCACAGTGATTTGACACCAGACACAGTGGAGTCCAGTCAGACCCTGGTAACACTTGATGCTTCTGTGGCAGCGGTCGCACTTCGTCGGAGAATTCCCCTCCATCCACACGTGCTGCATCGCCTGATTCAGCCACAAACAAGAGACAGATGTACAGAAACATTTACTCCTGGTTTTGTTTTACTCCATCATCCTGAGTCCAGCCCACAGACTGTGTAAAGGACTGACTGAGTGAAACTGAAGCTCATCGAGGCCAGAGCAGCTAAAGAGACCACGAGTATCATAGCAACCAAAGAGCCAATCAGAGCGAGGCTGTTGAATGTAACGCCCCTTCAGCCTCACACCACTGGTTTAACAGGGAGCAGGCCCTTAGCAACGCTGTCAATCAAACCTGTTGCTAACGCTACAGGAGTGACGTCGGGGACAGAAGGACCTGATGTGTCTGTTATTAATGTTCATATGTCGATTTACAGACAAAAGACGTGAAATAAAAACCCCAAAACCAATCATGTAGAGGGTTAAAATACGAAAAAAAAAAACAAGACCAACATGAGTCTGAAAAACAGCAGGGACAGAGAGAGTTTTTCAATGTAAAGTGAACTGGAGCACTCAAAATAACAAAAAAACAAAACAACTCAACTCAAAATAAGAAAAAAAAAACAACAAACAAACCTCAAATAACTTAGAGTCGATGGAGCAGGAAGTGCCACATGATCACTTCCTGTTTGGAGCGTGGCGCTAGCAGGTTAGCTCTGTGCATTTATATAAACATCTCTGAATAAACCTCGGTGTGGGCTCTTTATGTCGCCTTTAAAACTTTTTTTTGAGCTGAATAATGATCTGCAGCTTTAATAAACTCACTTATTGTTTTCATTCATGTTGGAGTCTCAGTGATATTTACAGTTACAAAAACAGTCCGTGGTTCAGTCGCTTCTACTTTTACTTGAGTATAAGTTCTGTGTTCTGAGTACTTCTTCCATGTCTCACAGTAAAATTGAACTTCACACTGACTGTGTTTAAGACTGAAAACACTGAAAAGTACTTTATTTTGTTACTTAAGTAAAAGTACAGACACTGGAGCAAAAAATACTCAAGTAAAAGTAAAAGTATCACATGAAAAAATCTACTTAAGTAAAAGTATTAAAGTACCTGTTTAAAAAGTACTTAAAGAGTCACACAGTCTAATAAAGCTTCAAATGTGGAGATTTTGATAAAGTTTTGAGCTGAATTTTACTTTTTTTTCTGTTTTTATTTGTATATTTTGCTTTGTTCAAATTCAGATCGTGTTAAAATAAACATCAGACTTTTCAGCAGCTTCACACAAGAATAAAAATACTTTTACTTTTCAGTCCTGTTCATAGAAAGTACAGATACTGCTCTCAAATGTACTCAGGTAAAAGTAAAAGTACACAGTAGTAAAAGTACTCCTGCTCCTCGTCATACTCACGTTTGTGTGGCGGCGTGACTTGGCGTAGGTGCTGATGCAGGCGGCGATGTCTTTGGACACACAGCGCTCGTGTACTGTGTATTTGCATACTGCGAAAATACAACAACTGCATCAGTGTTTGTAGTATTCAAATATATTTATACTGCAGTAAAAGAGTGAAAAGGTGGAGTAATGTCCTCAAACTCTCCTGTGACATAAATCAGCCGATCGATACTCGTCATCATCCAAATACAAAATCAATCACGTCATTAACAGAACGACGTCATAAGATTTTAATGAAATAAGTTTAAGTTTAAGGAGTGACTCACGGGAGCAGCACAGGCCCTGCTTCCTCACGCCCAGCAGCATCGTGTGGCAGTAGTTACAGTACGCTGGTTTATTAAAGTGTTTCAGACGCCACACGTGCTGCCCGTCCTCCTGGACATTCTGAAAACACAGAGAAGTGTGAGGAGTAAAAGGAGAAACACGAGGAGAAACATAAGGAGAAACATGAGGAGAAGAAACACGAGGAGAAGAAACATGAGAAACGTGAGAAGAAGAAACACGAGGAGAAACATGAGAAGAAACGCGAGGAGAAGAAACACGAGAAGAAGAAATGTAAGAAGAAACACAAGAAAAAAACACAGGAAGAAACTCCTAAGGAGGCGTCCAGGAGGCATCCTGAACAGATGCCTCAGCTGCTCCTCTCCACGTGAAGGAGCAGCGGCTCCACTCTGAGCTTCTCAGTGTGACTGAGCTCCTCACCTTGAGTTTTCCTCCAGAGGAAACTCATCTGGACCAACTGTGTCCACGATCTTGTCCTTTCAGTCATTACCCAGAGCTCATGACCAAAGGTCAGAGCAAGAACAGAGATCTAAACCTGGAACCAGGACTAAACCAGGACTAAACCTGGTCTAAACCTGGTCTAAACGAGGACTAAACCAGGACTAAATTAGGACTAAACCAGGACTAAACCAGGACTAAACCAGGACTAAACCAGGACTAAACCTGGTCTAAACCAGGACTAAACCAGGACTAAACCAGGACTGAATAAGGACTAAACCAGGACTGAACCAGGACTAAACCAGGATTAAACCAGGACTAAACCAGGTCTAAATCAGGACTGAACCAGGACTAAACCAGGACTAAACCAGGACTAAACCAGGACTGAACCAGGATTAAACCAGGACTAAACCAGGACTAAACCAGGACTAAACCAGGATTAAACTAGGACTAAACCAGGACTAAACCAGGATTAAACTAGGACTAAACCAGGACTAAACCAGGACTGAACCAGGACTGAACCAGGACTGAACCAGGACTAAACCAGGACTAAACCAGGACTAAACTTGGTCTAAACGAGGACTAAACCAGGACTAAACCTGTTCACGTCTGCAGCAGAGACTCACCGTGTCCATGCCCAGAAGGACCAGTAAAGGGATGGTGGTGAGGCCTCCTCGGATCCACTCCTCCAGGGTGACGGTCCCGTCCCGGTCGAAGTCAATCTCCTCCATCATCTCCTTCAAAATCTGTAGAAACACAAACACGATCTGCTCAAAAACACGACGCCAAACCCAGCCCCAGACGAGCGATTTAAAACAGACACATTTAAAGGGCCCATAATGCACTGCTCTGATCTGGCCTAATCCTCCTCAAAAACAGACCTAGAGCTGTGTTTTTTGTCACATTCTCACATGTTTAACACACAAACTCTCCACATTTAGGCTGAGTTCTTCTCTCAGACTGAAACACTCTGTCCCACCTTGTGATGTCATCGTGTGGTGTTACCTCTTATATAAAAGCACAGAAGTAACAGAACTCACAGGTCTCAGTTCTGTCGAGTCCCACTCCAGATACTCAGCCACATGGACCATCTGATTTATGATCCGATCCAACTCCTACAGACAGAACAGTCACATATAAAAACAAACGTCACAGGGACACGCCCACTTTACGTCACGTTTAAAATGTGTTAAAATCTCCATCTTTGAATCATCTGGAGCTGAAAGTGTCACATGGAAACACTTCACACTCGGGTCCATGTTTTTAGACGTATTTTTGCCTCTAAAACCTGCACGATTATATATATATTTGTAGTTTTTCTGATTATACTGTGACCTGAACACTGCTGTCGCCCCCTGGAGGTCGTCTGTGGAACTTGTCACGAGAGCATCGAGTTTTCTTTAAAGCTCCTGTATCACACAAACCGACTCTCTGAGCTTTAATCCATGTTCTGACACTGTTAACGCGTCAAAAACAGACCTGGAGCTGTGTTTTGTTTCATTCACACGTTTGAGTAACACTTTATTATCAGTCTGTTCCACCTTGTGATGTCATCAAGTGGTAGTTTTCAAGTTAACACCTTTAGTTCAGTAGGTGTGTGGAGTTTAAAAACACACTGGAGCACTTCCTGTATTACCACATGATGACATCACAGGGTGGAACAGAGTGTGTGTGTGTGTGTGTGTGTGTGTGTGTGTGTGTGTGTGTGTGTGTGTGTGTGTGTGAGTGTGTGTGTGTGTGTGTGTGTGTGAGTGTGTGTGTGAGTGTGTGTGTGTGTGTGTGTGTGTGTGTGTGAGTGTGTGTGTGTGTGTGTGTGTGTGTGTGTGTGTGTGTGTGTGTGTGTGTGTGTGTGTGTGTGTGTGTGAGTGTGTGTGTGTGTGTGTGTGTGTGTGTGTGTGTGTGTGTGTGTGTGTGTGTGTGTGTGTGTGTGTGTGTGTGTGTGTGTGTGTGGGGGGGGACTCACAGAGCTGTCCAGGACTCCGTTTCCATCTGTGTCGTAGAGTCGGAACATGACTACAGGAAAGAACAGAGCAGATTATCCTGATATAAAAGTTATTATACTTTTACTACTACTGCTGCTACTACTACTACTACTATTACTACTGCTACTAATAATAATAATAATCTTGTTTTCATGTATCTTAAAACTAGAAGTACTGAAACAGAAATACTTTAAAACAAGCAGAATGATCCAGAATGATCTCACCCAGGGCCGGTTCAGCCTATAGCCAGACTGAGCAGCTGCTTAGGGTCCCCAGGCCACCAGGGGGCCCCCAAGAGCCCATACAGTTATATTGAAAATTGTGTGTTTGGAGCCAGCCCTGGTCTCACTCTCGTCTCGTAAAACACTGATCTGTCGACTCTCTGCTCCGTCCCTCCGTCCCCCCGTCCCTCCGTCCCTCCGTCCCTCCCTCCATGTGACTCACACTCGAGTTTATCCTCGGGCGTCCCTCTCTCCAGCAGCGACAGGTAACACACGATGTCCTTGAGAAACACGACCTGAGGAGACGCCAGGGGGAGGAGCTTCTGCGGTGACGGGCTCCGCCTCAGAGACAGGTGTTTGTCCGAGAGACTCCGCTCTGTGGATCCAACACGGCATGAGAAGTATCCACTGTAAATGTACTTAAGTAAAGTACAGATACCTCAAAATGCTACATAAGTACAGTACTTTACTCCTTGTACTTGTACCTCCCACTACTGCTGACGATTATAAGTTATGTCATTGTGGCGCTCGTTAACAATCTCAAATGTAACACTGCAGACATAACAGCTGTGTCCGAATGTGTCCCTGTGACCTCTGACCTCTGACCTCTGACCCCTCACTCCACAGCCCCTGAAGTGTTTTCATGATCAGATCCACAGATGAACCAGAGCTTCTGCTTCATTCAGTTCAAGTGTCTCTGTCTCTCCCAGTGCATTGTGGGATATACTGACCCCTAGTGACCACTGATGCACACTGCTTTTCAAGGAGCATTGTGGGAAACTACTTCTTCACTGACTGGACATTCAGACACCAGTAAAAAAAAGGTGTAACCCCTGAATAGCGCCCCCTGTGGGTGATGGACATTTGGTCACGACTTGAATCTGTGTGAAAATGCAGCTGTGTAAATCCTGGGCGTTTCAATCCCCCGTGTGCCGACGTTCCCGGTGTTTACCTGGGGAGAGTTTGGGGGACACGGGTGACCTGGAGGGGGCGGTGTTGGGCGTCAGGGCGTTGTTATTGTTGCCCTCGTTGGATTTGACTTTAGTGCAGGGCGATCGGTGTTGTCCCCCGGGCGTCTGGATCCCGGGCGTCTGACCCCCCGCCCCTGAGCGCTGTGAGGAGGAGCGGGAGGAGCAGGGGGAGGTGGTGGCCCCCGACCCGGCCGTGCTCATGACGCTGTGCTCGGGAGTGTGCCGCCCCATCGCACACAGGATGCTCTTACCGTTCATGCCTGTTTGGAAAGACAAACACAAACATTTAGATAAAAACATGTGAATAAAAGAAAGAACATGATGCGCCACACTGCACTTAGGGCTGCAACCGGCTCTCAGCCATCGTCTCTAAAAAACACAGCTGTATCTGATCATTTTTATAACAAAAACATCAACTTTATGTAACCAAAATGTCACAAAAGAAGAAACAAGTTCAGATCAAAACCACGAGTCTCATGACCAGCTCAAAGTCTGGACACACCTCAGTCTGACATTTTATTTATTTTACTACTTCATACATTTTATAAACTCACAGAACATATATATGAAGAAAAAAGGTTAAATAAATCTGCCAAATGTTTTTTGACACAGCAAAAGAAAAGAGACTGTGAGGATTTGAATATAACATGTAGAAAAACTATTTAGTACAGTTTTTTTTTTTTCTATATTACATGATTCCATAAATGTTACTTCATATGTTTGATTTATTCTATTTGTATTTAAATCTAATTAATTTTTATCTATTTATTATATTTTTTTTTTTATTTTATTATTTATTTATTTTTAAATTTTTTATTTAACACAGACTTGTCATATTCAGTTCTAAACAGCTGTTACGTCGACAAACTAGGTCATATCTTGGTGAGTCTTTTCTCTACTGTATGTGTTTATTTTGACTATGTTTGTCTTGCATTAAATAATAAAATAATAAATTTAAATATATGTAAAACGTAGTAAAATTTGTCAAAATGAACCAAAAATAACACTAAATGAGCGGTGAGTCTAAACTTCTGGCTGGTCGTGTATTTAAACACTTCTTTTCTCGATAATGTTTTAAAAGTCTCATTAACAGTTGCAGCCCCTTTGACACTTTCACGAGGAAAACGCCAGAGATTTAAGCCCAAGAAAAAAGAACAAAATACAAAATACAACAGAATCCACGGCTCCAAACACGTCACACAAATCACAAAAGCAGCATCACGACACGAGCGCAGCCTGAAGCCGCTCGTCCTACTGAGCGAGGACAGAGCGACCACAGAGCGACCGCTGAGGGGCCTCTGAGCGACCGCAGAGCGACCGCTGAGCGACCGCTGAGCGACCACAGAGCGACCGCAGAGCGATCGCAGAGCGAGTGCCGAGCGAGCTCAGAGCGACCGCTGGGCGACCGCTGGGCGACCGCTGAGCGACCGCTGAGTGACCGCTGAGCGACCGCTGAGCGAGAGCGCGCGCGAGCGCAGAGCGACCGCTGAGCGACCGCAGAGCGACCGCAGGGCGACCGCAGGGCGACCGCTGGGCGACCGCTGGGCGACCGCTGGGCGACCGCTGGGCGACCGCAGGGCTGATGAACGACCGCTGATGACCGGACCGCGCTGAGTGACCGCTGGCTGTGACCGCTGAGTGGACCGCTGAGTGACGGGCGCTGGTACCTGTGATGGGGGCACAGGCCACTTCAGTCTGTATAGAGATGCCTGCGTCTATGGAGCGAGCGTCTGCCGTGAGTGGATGGAGAAAGGAAGAGATGTAAGAAATGAACAGATCCTTAAACTGAAATAAATCATAAATATAAGTGAGAGCCGAGGTCCTTCAGATACAAACTCAGAGTTATAGCTCCAAACTATAACTGAACAAGCTCAGAGCGACCACAACGACGACACATCGGAGACAGAACAAAAATGAGTCTAAGGCTGTGTCCGAATGTGCACACTGTCTCCTACATGTGCTGAATGTGCAGTGAGTGAAAAAGTAGTTTCATCAGTGGTCAGTGGAGCGGTCAGTATATCCCACAATGCACTGGTGGACAGAGACACGTCTTTAACTGGACACAACACGACGGAACTTCCAACTTTTATCAGACGTTTGAACTTTAGACTTTTTCACCCAGAGTCAGTCACGTGACCTAAAGAGACCAGAGCTGTGGAGTGAGCCAGGGGTCAAGGGTCAGAGGTCAGGGGCTGTGGAGTGAATGAGGGGTCAGGGGTCAGGGGTCAGGGGGAGACATTCAGACACAGCTTCAAATGATGTTCAACAAAAAAACTACAGTTAAATCAGAGCAGCCACCAGAGGGCAGTGTTGCACATGTGTGTCCCATTAGAGCTGTAGAAACTCTAATTACACATGTGAATTATGAAAAATGTAAATTATTTATAAAACAAAAGAGCGGGAGAATTTTTTTTTTACTTAAACAAGAATTTCTGGAACCCACATGATGAATTTGAGCCACACAAAGACGAACAACAGAAACAGAAGCGACGAGGGAGAGAGAAAGTGTGAACTGGAGCATCACCAGCAAACGGGACAAAACCCACATCATCTTTAAAAAACAGAAGAGTACAGGCTCCCACAGGAGGAAGGACTGTACTGAAGGGCGTTTATGTATAAGTACATTTACAGTGTGTACTTTTTACTTTTACCTGAGTACATTTGAGAGCAGTATCTGTACTTTTACTCCACGACATTTATAAACAGGACTGAAAAGTGAAAGTACTTTTCCTATGATTTGAGGAGTTATTTTTATCGTGCTCGTGGAAACACCGTAAAGTTTAAGAGTTTGAGCTTCAGCTTTGAGCAAAACGAAAATAAATCCACAAAATTCATGAGAAAAATGAAGATTCATATTGTTTCTGTTGAACAAAATATGTCTTATATCAGTATCTCTACAGTCGCACTTAAACTTAAAGTACACTCAGGTACTTAAATACTTTTTTTTAGATTTTTTCATGTGATACTTTTACTTTTATGAGGAAGATGGAGACAAGACTGAGACGAGGAGGAGGTGGAGACGGACGGAGACGATGAAATGTTCCAGTGATTCATTCATTTTGTTCTTTTTCTCGACTTTTATCTGCATCAGTTTTAGCTCCAAATAAATAAACTCCAGTCAAATGATGTTTACAGTTTAACTACTGCATAAAAGCTGCACTGTGTAACTTTTCCTGCTCGTCTCTGTGCAGATGTTATTGTGTCATGATGTCGTAGTGCCACATGGGGGCGCAAGAGCCAGGTTTTCCTGTTAATAACACTGTGTTTGATTTTGAAAAACGTAAATGCACAAACGTCAAGCCTGATCATATCTGCGCTTCACTCTGGGCTTCTGCGTTTTAACCAGACTGATTTCTGGTCATGTGATGTCGCTGTGACGTGATTGGTCGGATTTAAACGGGTTTTGGCGTCATCGGGACAGAGCAAAACAGATGATGTTGTTGGGTTAAAGAGCCAAGAGGAAACGTGACTTTAAACCAGGACGAGGGGCATCTTTACTGTCACACACGTGAGATACTGTCCTGAAGTCAGACTGCAGGTGGCGCTGTTTAAATCAGCTGACCAATCACAACACAGTAACATCACGTGACCACTGTGAGGCGCTAGTGAGCAGAACAAACAGAACTGGAAAAAGAATCTACTCAAATAAATCATGGAAAGAGCAGATGAACCTGAACCTGTGAGTGGACTCGCCTCTCCACAGATCAGACCTGTAACCTGGCCTGGTAACATTATCTGCTTGTTTCCATGGAGACAGTGAAGTTTAATGCTGCACTTTACACTGAAAACGTTACATTGTGAACCTTTAAGCCTTAGTTCCCATCACATTATACAACACACTCACATGTCCCTGAATCTGAGGATCGCAGCTGACGTCATCAACATTCTCTGCAGGTGTGACGCTAACTGTAAGCACTGCTCTGTCTGAAAGTGTTACTGAAGTCAGACTTTAATCTGAGCTTTGATTTAATGCATCTGCAAACTCCAACAGGTGAACTGTGCTGTTAAACAAGTCTCTGTAAAGTAACGTTGCAGTCACAAGGTAGGCATCAGCATCAGCATTAGCATTAGCATTAGCATTAGCATTAGCCAACAGTTTTTCAGTCATTTTCACCTTTTTGAGTAAAATCAAACTCCTAACAGGACCACGAACACTCGGACTGACCACAGACTCCTGAAAATGAGCTCTTTAAACAGTTTGTATTTTAAAAAAAAGATGCTAAAAAATAAAAAGTAAAAAAAAAAAATGTAATAACAATAAAAAAATAAAATATCTTTGCTATCTATAGAACATAACTATTGAAAATCTGTTTAGAGGTTAAAAAAAATAAAAATCACCTTGTATTTTTTGAGTTTTCAGACTAATCTTAAATATTTATTGCGTCACCATGGTAACTGCTGAACCTTCCACCATAGACACACACGTAGACCCCCCCAGAGTCTGACTCCCCAGTGTATTTCCCACCTCTGACGTGACGCGAGGAGACAGGACTCACCGAGGAGACTGGTCCCGGCCCTGGACTGTTCGGGGGAGCAGCCTCCAGACTTACTCTTGAAGGAGGTGAAGAGGTGCTGACACAGCTCCTCCGGGAGGTCGTTCTCCAGGTACGTGGCCATGAAGAGCTGAAAGCCTTCATAGTCGATGGGCTGAGGAGAGGAGACAGGGACGGAGTCAGAGGAGGTTATTTCACTGCTGCGGTGAAAGGACAGCACAAATAAATAAGAGGAAAACAAAACATGCTAGCTTTGTACACATGCTAGCCTTTGAGAGCGCTCTGCGGGAGGATGACCTTTACAGAGCAGAATTTGCATGATTTAAAACAACTTAATTACAGTATGGTGTTAAGCCGTTACATAAAAACAGTTTCCTCATGAGATTTTTAAAGGGCCCATATCACACTGTCCTCTGATCTGTTAGAACGTCGTTTCCTCCACACAAACGGACCTGGAGATGTGTTTTTTTGTCACAAACTCTGCAGATTTAGGTTGAGTTCTTCTCTCAGACTACCTCTTCATGACATCACAAGGTGGAACGGAGCATTTTGAGCTTTGCAGATGTTACAGACTAATAATAAAGTGTGACTCAAACATAAAACACAACTCCAGGTCTGTTTTTGAGGAGGGAACAGTGTTAGAACATGGATTAAAGCTGCAGGAGTCAGTTTTGCGTAATACAGGACCTTTAAGACGGCAAAATGTCACGGCAGATCAGAGGCAAACACAAACAAACATGTAAAACACCTGTAAATGACGAATGACCCAAGAACCTGACTCACACTCCAGGTTTGGTTTCTGATGTTATAAACCATCAGTCACACTGTAAAAGCTTTAAGACCAAGCGACCCCATGACCTCTGACCCCACGGCGGGCCCCTCTGTGATGGTGTGTGTGTGGTGCGGTGGAGGATGTGCATGCGCCCCGCTGACTGACACACAGCACACACATGCAGACGGACCGGGCTTACTTGGTTCAGAACATCTTGCTTCTGATTTACAGAGGAGAAAGTGAAAAGGAAGGAAACAGTCAGTGCCATTTTTACGGTTTTATTTTAGATAGATTCTCTTTTCAGGTCAGCGTTTCGTTTGTTTTCACACGTCACAGTAGCATCATGTGACCACTGTGAGGCGCTAGTGAGCAGAGCGAACTGTCAGGGGTGAAAACGAACGAAACCTTGGTCTGGAAAAAGAATCTATTAAAATAAATGATGAGAAGAGCAGATGAACCATAGACTGTGTATATCAGACATGTCAAAACTCAGGCCCGCGGGTCAAATTTGGCCCTCGATATAAATACATTTGGCCCACGAGATCATATCAAATGTGTATTAGACCTGGCCCACCGGCTGTCGCGTCAGTATATCGCAGGCACCTCTAATATTATGAATGCCCAGAATTCTTTACAAATGTGTTGGCGCCGCCCCATCACTTCTGTTGACCCTCATCAGCATCTGCTCCTGTCGCCTCACTCACATTTAATCCAGCCCTTCTGAAAAACATGCAGATGTTGTTGAAATTTTTCAATAAATATTTAGTTTGGCCCCCGACTTAGTCACAGTTTTTAATTTTGGCCTCTGTGAATTTGAAGTTGACATCCCTGGTGTATATGAAAAGACGTAGCTAACGTGCTAGCACAGCGTCCTCTCTCTCTGTCCCTGCTGCTGTCAGACTCATTTTGGTCTTAAATGTTTGTATTAACCCTCTACATGATCCTGGGGTTTTTAATTTGAGTTTATTTTTTTTATTTTTTCTTCTTTTTCTTTTTTTTTTTTTTTTTTTTTTTTTTTTTTTTTTAATTTTTTTACTTTTTTTTTTTTGTTTTTTTTTTTTTGAGTTTTGTTTTTTTTTTAAGTTTTTTTTTAAGTTACTTTGAGTTTTGGTTTTTTTTTGTTATTTTGAGTTTATTTTTTTTTTTACATTTTTTTTTTTTTTTGTTTAAATGTTTTTATTAACCCTCTACATGATCCTGGGGTTTTTATTTTGAGTTTATTTTTGTTTATTTATTTATTTATTTTTTTGAGTTTATTTTTTGTTTTTTGTGTCTTAAATGATCCTGGGGTTTTTATTTCACGTCTGTGTCTGTAAATCAACATATGAACATTAATAACAGACACATCAGGTCCTTCTTTCCCCGACGTCGCTCCTGTTAGCGTTAGCAACAGGTTTGATTGACAGTGTTGCTAAGCGCCCGTCCCTGATAAACCAGCGGTGTGGGCGGGAAGGGAGGCGTTATCTTCAACAGCCTCACTCTGATTGGCTCTTTGGTTGCTATGATACTCGTGGTCGGGATTCCACATATGGATTTCCCACTGTACCTGCTCTGCTTCATTTAGAGCCAAACGCTGTGGCGACGTCTCACTCGGTCTCGTTTTTACACAGTCTATGGTCCGTCAGAGCAGTGAGCGGCTCCTCCGGCCAGTCCTCAGATAACCCAGCGCTTCCTGTTTTGGACAAACCAATCACGAGACTTGAATTTGCGTGGCATGACTCCTGAGCTCATAAACAGCCGTGGTTCTCACACAGACACAGTCGACGCTTCTGCTTCTTAAATACACCCAGATGCATTTGAGCAAAAACTGCCCCAGAGGACGGCACGTTTAGAGGAGCCACATTCTGTTCCTCTCACTGAACGATGTCAGTCTGTCGCCGCGTCCCCAGGGTCACCCGCAGTTTACATGCACCATTTATCCTCTTTCATTCTGCCGTTTTGGTCCGACTCAAACGGCTTTTTATAGCTCACAAACTGGGCTAATGTGGACTCACTTAGTTTACACACTAACAGAAGATGAGCACACGAAACACTGCACTTAAAGACATTCATTTACTCCTTCCAACATGGCAACACGAGCAGAGATGCACAGATCCCACTGGATATCGACTTCCACACATCGGTTCAGTCGATATCCTGGTGAAATGAGACTTTTACAGCTCAAAACTGGCCCACAAAGTCTCATAATGTTTTGTTGAAGTTGTTCGTTAGTTGACAGATAAATAAAACAGCTCTATTACATCACAGGTCCCACACTTTAAATGAATAATATCGGCTTATACAATGAAACACAGACATATATCTCACACTGATTCAATTACAACTGTTTCTACTGCAGAAAACTACCTAAAAACATTCTGACTGTGAGTGGAGTCGCCTCTCCACAGATCAGACCTGTAACCTGCCTGTCTCACAAATCCAGGGGCAAAGTTTAACCAGAGTTTTAAACCACAGAGGTGGTTTAAACACAAAAATAATTTATCAGTCAGCCACATGGAAACACGATGTAACTGTACATGGTCCCTTTTAAATAAATACAATAAATAATAAATAAAATAAATTATAGATGAAACAAAAATTAAATTTAATTAAAATTTAATTTATTATTAAATTAATAAATTAAATTAAATTAAAAATAAAATAAAATAAAGATACCTAATCACTGAGGTGGGAGAGGACAGCAATTTCATCTGTGCTATATATCTTGTATGTATATGCACATGTGACAATAAAGAGAAATTGATTGATTGATTGATAATCACTAAAATTGTACCAAAAAAAAAAAAAAAATACGAAAGAAAGTCCTAGTTTAGACCTGGTTTAGACCTGGTTTTGTCCTGGCCTCCTGCTGATCCAGAGTCAGGTCTAAACCAGGTCTAAACCAGGTCTAACCAGGTCTAAACCAGGACTAAAACCAGGTCTAAACCAGGTCTAAACCAGGACTAAACCAGGTCTAAACCAGGACTAAACCAGGTCTAAACCAGGACTAAACCAGGTGAATCATCATTTGAGTTTTGTTCAGTTTGAATCTTTCTTCCTGAAGACGTGACACAGACTCGACTCTGACGTTGTTTAACTCCAGGCTCTGTTCTGTTTCGCTGCTGTGACTGAGTTTTATTCTGCCTCGTCTCTTTTAGACGTTTATTTCATGATGATTATTTATGTTTTGATTAGCTGTTTTGAGAGATGAATGTCTTTATTATTCTGTAAAGTACTTTAACTTACTGCAGTTGTTCTGTACAGATAAACCTGCCTCACTGTAATATTCTTGCTGCAGTGTTTCATACGGTGATGTTTGGTTCAGACACGGCGTCTCGCTCAGACGCCCGAGTCTCTTCTCTCGTCTCCTCAGACTTCACGGCAGCGCGGCGCAGAGGAGGGCGGTCGCCTCGTGCCCCCAGCTCAGATAAATAGATTTCACTACAGCTGGGACAACGTAATTCGGAAGCACTTCATTTTTTACGTTGATAAATGAGAGCGAGCCGTGGGCCGCGGGGGTGACGCCGGCGCCGGGTGACAGTTCCAGACACGGAGCATAGGGGGGGCCGGTGGCGGCGTGGAGCGACCCGCCTCTAAGTCACGACATCACAAATACAAACTCAGAGGAGAGATTCAGACCAGAGGAGGTGTAGATGCAGAAATGACTGGCTTCTAAGAGAAATAAAAGGGACTAAACCTCGCTCCTGATTGGTTCTGTGGTTGCTATGATACTCGAGGTCAGATTTCCAAATATCTAACTCTGCTCCAAATTCACCCCTATCCCTGCTCCAGCCTCGATGAGCTTCATTTGGAGCTGAAGCTGTGGTGACGTCACATTCACTCAGTCACTTCTTTACTCTGCGGTCTCAACAAACACGTATTAAACACACAAATCCACTCCTGGTCACAAACACTGTCCTTATCCTAAGACAAAATCACTAAAGAGACAAATTATATAGATAAAACGACATGAACGAAAAAACATCCCAAGTTCAGGTCTGTACAAACACCAGCCATCCCTGTTCTTCAAACTGTTCCAGGTTCTAGTTGTTTCTAGAACATGGAGAAATCACTACAACATGGAGAAGTTGTATTTGGAGTGATTCATGTTTGAGTTAAATCTTTAATCCACGCCCACTGACGGGAGGAGCTAGCTACACTGCTAACAGGTGTGTTAGCTTCAGTTCAGTGTCAGACAGATATAAGGCAGCGTCCGGCAGGAATCTGACCAGAACTGAAGAAGAGATGAGCAGCCAAACGTCTTCACCCTAAAACTTTTTGTCCAGTCACAGATTTGTATTTTTCTTTTACTCTGGATCATTGCACGTCTGAAATAAGCGGAAAGTGAAAGAATTGGTAGAGTTACCCACAGTGCACAGCCTGGTGTCAGAGCAGGTGGTTTTACTGTTTCAGGCTCAGTAAATCCTCTGCACTTTGTGTTGCTTAATGAGTCAAAAGATTCAACTGACACAGAACCAACAATTTTACAGGAGCAGACCTGAAAAAACACACGGCGCTTATAACATGTGTCTGTAGTGTTCTGTAGCTGTTATAACATGTGTCTGTAGCTCTGTGGCTGTTATAACATGTGTCTGTAGCTCTGTGGCTGTTATAACATGTGTCTGTAGCTCTGTGACTGTTATAACATGTGTCTGTAGCTCTGTGACTGTTATAACATGTGTCTGTAGCTGTTATAACATGTGTCTGTAGCTCTGTGGCTCTTATAACATGTGTCTGTAGGTCTGTGGCTCTTATAACATGTGTCTGTAGTGTTCTGTGGCTCTTATAACATGTGTCTGTAGCTGTTATAACATGTGTCTGTAGTGTTCTGTGGCTGTTATAACATGTGTCTGTGGCTGTTATAACATGTGTCTGTAGCTGTTAGAACATGTGTCTGTAGCTGTTAGAACATGTGTCTGTAGCTCTGTAGCTGTTATAACATGTGTCTGTAGCTGTTATAACATGTGTCTGTGGCTCTTATAACATGTGTCTGTAGCTGTTATAACATGTGTCTGTGGCTGTTATAACATGTGTCTGTAGCTCTATGGCTCTTATAACATGTGTCTGTAGCTGTTATAACATGTGTCTGTAGCTCTATGGCTGTTATAACATGTGTCTGTAGGTCTGTGGCTGTTATAACATGTGTCTGTGGCTGTTATAACATGTGTCTGTAGCTGTTAGAACATGTGTCTGTAGCTGTTAGAACATGTGTAGCTCTGTAGCTGTTATAACATGTGTCTGTAGCTGTTATAACATGTGTCTGTGGCTCTTATAACATGTGTCTGTAGCTGTTATAACATGTGTCTGTAGCTGTTATAACATGTGTCTGTGGCTCTTATAACATGTGTCTGTAGCTGTTATAACATGTGTCTGTGGCTGTTATAACATGTGTCTGTAGCTCTATGGCTCTTATAACATGTGTCTGTAGTGTTCTGTGGCTGTTATACCATGTGTCTGTAGCTGTTATAACATGTGTCTGTGGCTGTTAGAACATGTGTCTGTAGCTGTTATAACGTGTCTGTAGCTCTGTGGCTTGAAGCTCATCGTCTGACGTCCTGGTTTGATGCTGGTGCTGTGACCGAGCGCTTTGGCTTTTCATCTAAAAATGGGAGCGGTGAGTAAGCTCCTCGGTGATGAGTTTTACACATGAATCAGACGATCCAAACAAGACAAACACACGCGCTAAAGTCTCATAATGTGTTTCCGAATCGCAAACAAGAAGCAAATCACCATAAATGAAATCAAACGAGACTTACTTGCTCCGGGTTGTACTTAGAGAGGACGCCGTCTCCGTGAAACTCGTCCAGGACGTCTTTAAGCTTCTTTGTTGAGTCTGCAAAGAAAACAATCATGTATTTTAGATTTTCCATGATCATAAACTGTATAAAGACGTGGACTAAGTGAGTGTGACGTCACCCACAGTGTTCAGCTCCAGGACAGAGAGGGGCCACAATTTTTCAATTTAAAGTGAATTGGAGCCAGAGTCGATGAAGCCGTAAAAACATGCTCATGATCACTTTCTATTTGGAACGTGGCAGCTAGCAGGTTAGCTACGTGCATTTATATAAACAGTAGTGATGGGCGGAGCCTCGTGAAGCATTGACGCCTCAGTCGCAATATCGTCTCAAATGGTTCGACGTGTCTGAGGAGAAACACTGACCTCTAGTGGACAAATTTAACCATTGCAAACCAGCGCACAACCCATGATCTGGGAACAAAAAAACTCTATTTTCTATTTTATTAGAAGTCATAAATAGTATATATTCTATTTTGAACATTCACAAAAAATACAACAATTTATATATCACATGTTTTTATTAGGAAATAGAAGTTTTGTGTGATTCCAAACCATGGATCACTTTTTTCCATTTGTAGATGCCATCGAAAATGAAACAAATGCCAAAAGTCGCCAAAATCACCACTGACGTCACACAATACTCCGCACTACCCAACATTTTTCAGAAATATTGGTGCATCTTTTATACTGTAGCAGTTTAGCTCTTGTCAAACCACAGAAGTGCACTGAACACTCTGAAGCTCTGAACCAATCACAGAGCGGAACATTCACTGAGCCAATGAAACGCTTCGATTCACTGAAGCGACTGACGCAGAGCGAAGCAGGAGGGGGAGGGGCCGACACCTCGACACTTTGGTCACGTGATGCTGCGAGACGAGAGGCAGAAAGAACGAGACGAGCTCCGGACTCCGCCTCTTCGCTCGTCACTAATAAACAGTCTATGCTACAGATTCAAATACTCAACACATGTTTTGGTTATATTTTCTATATATGTTATTTATCAGCATCTAAACTCTTTGTAGGCGGCCATTTTGTTATGAAACATGGGGGGCAGACATTTTAGGTTGGAGGAGCTTTGGGAGGCTACAGCCATTTGGACAACTTCAGTCAAAATTGGATAAGCCGTGAAAGTGGGGTCAAAATCTTTAAGGGGGAGCACTGGACGTTCTAGAGGAGGATAGCGCCCCCTCAAGGCCCCCTGGCACTGCCCCTGAACATTACAGAGAGCAAAATCTATCAGGTTATTATAGAAACAAGTCTTGTGTCTCATTGACTTACAGAAAAGCCACGTCTGTTTCTGTTCTGGACTCTGTAGATTAAACACACACAGACTTCAGCCTCGACTTTACACCTCAGCGTTTCGTTTTATAACAGAAGATGAGTTTGAACCCATCACTGTCACTCTGTGGAAAAGCAGGTCGGCCGTCGCGATATGTCAGAAGAACCACACTGTAAATGTTTTTATAGGACGACACACTGACTCGAGATCTTATGTGTTTGTTCAACTTTGATACGGGAACTTTTAATCCAAGGTCTCATGATGGTCTATGGCTAAAAACTGAACATTAGTGAGAAGGAGAGAGGGAGAGAGAGGGACAGGGAGGGAGGAGGAGAGAAGAGGAGGAGAGGAGAGGAGGAGAGGAGAGAGGAGCATTGGGAAGACCAGAGGAGGAAAAGAACTTTTAATTAATTTTGTAATAATTTAATAAAGATCTCATGATGGTCTACGGCTAAAAACTGAACATTAGTGAGAAGGAGAGAGGGAGAGAGGGAAAGAGAGGAGGGACAGGGAGGGAGGAGGAGAATTGAAGAGGAGGAGAGAAGAAGAACTTTTAGGACAAGATCTCATGGGAGTGAGAGGGAGGAGAGGAGAGAGGAGAGAGGAGGAGGAGGAAAAGGAGAGGAGGAGGAAAGAACTTTTAGAGAAGAATTTTTTAATAATTTAATAAAGATATCATCATGATGGTCTACAGCCTAAAAACTGAACATTAGTGAGGAAGGTGAGAGGGAGAGAGCCCCGACAGATGACTGAGGAGAACCTGGTGATCCACAGTTTTATTAAGGAGAGAGGTCTTGAATTGGGAAGAGAAGAAGTGCAGAACAAATTTTAATCCCAGATATCATGACTTTTTTTTTTTTCTTCCTAAAAACTGGATCATTTGAAGCACATGGAACATCTCCACGATAAACACTGAGCCCCGACCCACAAACCCCGTCCCAGGTTTCCCCACGACCCATGACCCCACGACTCGATGTAGAGAAAACTGTGACAGACCTGGTGTATCCACAGTTATATTAAAGGAACTTCTGTTATTTGGTCTTGAAATCTAAATTCTCTTGTGCAAAGATGTGTTTTCAATGGCTCAAAAAAACACAAAACGATACCTTAGTCTAATATAAATCTATTTAAAAACGTTTGTATCATGAGAGCACTAACACTCCTGACACTTCACACACGGACACGAGCCCACAACCCCACGACCCCAGGACCCCATGACCCCACGACCCCACGACCCCACGAGTATGTGTGTGTGTGAGTGTGTATGTGTGTGTGTGTGTGTGTGTGTGTATGTGTTTGTGTGTGAGTGTGTGTGTGTGTGTATGTGTGTGTGTATGTGTGTGTTCATACAATCTCAGCTCTCCTCCTCCGTCTCATCCTCCCATCGCTCATAATCTCATTGAGTTGACAGTTCACTTAATTATTTTTAGTGCTGTGTATCTTTTGAGGGCATCCAATTTTAGAGCTCGGTTACATATTAATGTCAACAAGAGAAAAGGAGCCGAGAAGATCAGGAAATAGAGACGTGATTAAAGACGGAGACAATATTTTAGATCCCAGACGCGCTGTCAGAGCTGTGCAAACACGAAGCTTTACGCCGTCAGTGTTGTGAGGCGTTACTATGGCGATGATCAGAGCGCACACGTCTAAAAAAGCAGCGCTAAAGTCCTCTTCATCATCATCTCGGAGGTGGGTCTGGAGTTTGCACGTTCTCCCTGTGTCTGGGCGGGTGTTCTCCAGGCGGCAACACAAAAACAATCCTGAGATGTGTCCTCAGGAGCGCGGGACGTGACACGAGGCCCCGGCGGATTTCAACGGTGGGTCGAAGTCGGCGAGAAGGATAAAAAAGTGTAACCTGACTCTGGTTCAGTTCGTCAGTGATCACAGGTAAACGCAAACGCAGAAACTGGAAGACGCCACTTTACAATTTCGTCTTAACTCTCCGCTCTACATGATCCTGGTTTTTATTTTGGGGTTGTGTACTTAAATCAAGAGAGCAAAGGACGAAGTTTAAATCTGTCAACTGGACAAATCGTTGTAAAAGTGAAGATGTTTGGCTGCTCGTCCAAGCCGCTTCTTCACAAAAATATCTTCTTTAACTCCTTTCGTTTCTCTGGCTCAGATCTGAACCTCACTATCTTCAAAGGCGTGGTTAGCGTCTTTGAGATGTAGATGAACATCAGACTGTGGTCCTGAGCTGCTCTCTCTCGTGTTGGTTCTTTCTCTTATGTAGATGAACATCAGACTGTGGTCCTGAGCTGCTCTCTCTCGTGTTGGTTCTTTCTCTTATGTAGATGAACATCAGACTGTGGTCCTGAGCTGCTCTCTCTCGTGTTGGTTCTTTCTCTTATGGTTTGATGTTTAGTTTCTCCAGTGTGACGCTCACTTCACTCTTCATACATTGACACATTACTTAGTTTATGCCTCGGCGTTTTGTCCTTAAATCAAGATATAAATGAACATTAACAACAGACAAATCATTCTCATTCATAAAAGATGTAATCTGATGACATCTTTACTCCAATAAACCAATATATGTTTTATCATGGGTGATTTTTTTTGGCTGATACGTGGGGCAGATTTTGACATTTTTCCCCAAATATATGATTTAAATTGATCACAAACTCAACTGCCGCTTTGTTTTAATGCAAATAGGGTCAGAGAGGTGTGTAGGCGTCTTTGGTGCAGTGTCGTCTTCGCACTGAAATGTTCAAATGAAGCTTTATGCAATTTACAAAAACAAAACATCGCCCTCTGCTGGAGATTTAAGGCCCACAGTCGACACGATGAAAAGTGCAAATACAGGAGCGATACATGCGCCAAACTATCTGTGCTCTGTGCCTTCTACGCCCTCGTCCGCTGCACATATCGTGGATATTTGCATGTTCATCTTCATCACCAGAAGCGTTTCCCTTAAGCTCGGCGAGTCCAGACTCATGCAGCCAAAATGAGACAGAGATTACCCAGAATCCACTTTGTGTGAGTGGCTGCGGAGGGTAAAAAGTCTGATAAACCGCTGTGTCTGGCTAACGACCTTCCTGCCAATGTGTCACACCTGACGGGATTAAAATAAAGAGATTTGATTTTAGCAGTGTGGAAAAAGTCTGCCCCCTCTTGGTGCGGATGGGTACTGCGCCACTAAAACAATTCAACACCTGATTCAACTCAAATACTTTTACTTTTTACTCTTTAAGTACATTTTTAAACACGTACTTTAATACTTTTACTTAACCCTGTAATGACTGAGCACATTATAGACCATTATCGCTCACCTATTTTACACCTCTGTCCAGCCTTATTTCTCCTTTGATGCATGAAATAAGCGTAAATACCAGTTTAAGTAGAAGAGAAATATAAAAATGAATGTACTTTTGAGTAACTTTTATGCAAACGAACAATGAAAAAACTATGTGACCAGCTCACAAACACTTACACATTTGAGCAATAATCAACATTTATACCAGAGATGATGCAGATTGTACAGAGGGTTAGGTGTAAGTTTTTTTTCATGTGATACTTTTACTTGAGTACTCTTTACTCCTGTACTTTGACTTGCGTCCCTCTTTCACCTCTGAAGCGTGTCCTGATTCATCGCAGTGGGATGAGTCACAGTGACGTCACACGGGGAGGCACAGGTCTGTTTGCAAATTCAGAAAAACACAACCCCGTCTGCAGGAGGTCAGCGTTCCCCTGTGATATGATCTCATCCGTCGATGCCGTTTTCTTCTGACCCATCGATCCACGACGCACTAAGTCAGGCCCGGCCACAGAAACTTCAGGGCCCAGGGCAAGACGCCTCACAGGGGCCCCCTCTGATATACATTAATATCCATTTCTGGGCCTTTAAAACCCTAAAGGACATTGCAAACCTGCTGCCGCCGTGTTCCAAACAGGAAGTGATTTCACCTCCTGCTCCATTGACACTGGCTCCAATTCACTTTTTATTGGAAAACTGTGTCCCCTCTGTTGTTAACCCGCTCTACATGATCCTGGGTTCATTTTTTTTTTAATATATTTTGAGGGGGGGTTTTTGTTTTAGTTTTTTTTTTTTTTGTTATTTTTTTTTTGTTGTTTTTTTTTTTTCTTTTTTTTTTTTTATTTTTTTAGTTATTTTGAGTTTTTGTAGTTTTTTTTGTTTTGTTTTGTTTTTTTTTTTAGTTATTTTGAGTTTATTTATTTTTTGTTATTTTGAGGGGTTTTCCCTCTCTCTCTCTCTCTCTTCTTCTCAGACTCTCTCTCTCTCTCTCTCTTCTCCCTGGGTTTTTTTTTGTTATTTAACTCAGGTCATGCAGCTTTGATTGTCCTGTTCGTCTTTATCGTGTTTTTTATTTTCTTTGTTTTGTGTCGTGTTTATCTCTCTGTTTCGTGTCGTGTTTATCTCTTTGTTTCGTGTCGTGTTTATCGTGTTTATCTCTGTTTCGTGCTGTAAATTACCACATGACGAGTTCATTTTGTGCGTTGACAGAAGCTCGTTTGAATAAAACCGGGGACGACCTCATAAACGTCCCGCCACAGCATTTGCTTTTGCCCCGAGCACAGAGCAGGTTTATCTCTGGTTTCACTCACACTCGCTGTACTGCTGCAGCTGGCTGAACTCCGCCGGGCTCAGACACACCCAGCCCCGATCTCCCATGATGCTCTGGGGCCGCAGTCGAATCTCGGAGACTTCAGGAGCCACGAGTCAGCCCACGAGCGGCGCCGACGGGACTGACGTTATCCTCGGATCGATGGGTGAAAAAAGGAGATGCTTTGTGAAGTCAGGACCGTCCATGTCTTTGGAGTTTCATCAAAAACGCTCGATTGTGACGTGGTTTCAGCCGCGGTTTGTCGCTCTCAACCGGCGCCACGGCCCTTCGCTCCGTAGACGAGATTAATCCAGGCGCAATCTACAGCTCCAGCGCCAGCGACTCGTCATGACTCCACACTCGATGGAACGGAAGATCTCAGTGAAACGAGCTGCAGAAAAAGAGAAAAAGAGAGAAACATCAGAGTAATAATAATGAGCATTTCAGCAAAGATTGTGACGAGGTGATCACTGAGCACGTGCAGAAGGGTCAGAGGGGTCAGAGGGGTCAGCGGGGTCAGCGTCAGCGGGGTCAGAGGGGTCATTTAGTTTTGTTAATTAAACAAATAAAAACTCGTGACTTCAAATGTAAAACGATGCAAATGAGAGATGTGGTCAGACGCTCCACGGCGGCTGAGTTTTATAAAAACGACTGAAAATGAAACTGGACATCACTTTATTTATGCCAATATTTCTGTACGACAATAAAACTTTATTTCAATAAAGATCGACAACGACGAGACTGAAGGTTTGGAAAATAGAGCAATTTAAATTCACTATAAACTCACAAAAAACTCACAAAAAACTCACGAAAAACTCACGAAAAACTCACGAAAAACTCACTATAAACTCACGATAAATTCATGATAAATTCGCTATAAACTCACAATAAACTCACACCAAACTCACGATAAATTCACTATAAACTCATGGTAAATTCACTATAAACTCACGAATAATTTACTATAAACTCACTATAAACTCACTATATACCCAGCCCCTTTTTCTCTTATAATCTAATCTAAAGTAATAAAATAATCAATAAAAACAGTTTTTCTCTTGGGTTTGTCTCTAATTTCAAGGCAATAACTGGAACCACGAGGTTTAAATGAAATCTTAAAAGACAAAATGATCATTATCTGGATCAAACTATGGGCCTGAGGCTCACACACACAACACTTTAACATCAGGCCACGTGGGGGAAGTGTCTTGCCCAAAGACACAATGAACGACAAGGTCAGACTTTAACAAAGGTTTGGACACATTTTTATAATATTTTTTAAACACACTCACTCTTCAGTAGCTGGACCTTTAAACGAGAGACTGGAGAGTTTAACCAATCAGAGCGAAGTGTGACCTCCCAGAAGAAGACCATCGATTTAATTCGTTTTAAAGCTGATCTAAGGTTTGTGTCCAGTGAACCTTAAATCAGTCTCAGATTTAAACAAAATTAACTGACACAACATCTACAACCTGATGATATTATCCACAGAACAAACACAGACCTGCTCCAGCGTCAAACCACCAGATCATCTGATTATTATTATTTTATATTTATTTATAATCAACAGAAGAAGAAACATAAATGAAACAGAGAATCCACACGTGACACGTCTCCAGATACATGCACAAAACAGCAGAGGAAGGACTCAACTGTTACTCAAGTAAAAGTACACACTGTAAAATGTACTTCAGATACCTAAAATGTACACTGAAGTACAGTACTTTAGTACTTTCACTTGATTACGTCGCCCCTCTGTGGGACAGTGTTTAAAGTTCACTGTTTCCTCCTCGTGAGTTTCACTTCAGTCTCTTCTATCTATCTCTCGAATCTAGAACTTCAGCACCATCACAAACTCAGACGTGGCTCCATCAGGGCGCAGCGCAGAGCGGAGCAGAGCGGAGCAGAGCGGAGCAGAGTGCGGCACAGAGCGCGGCACAGAGCGCGGCACAGAGCAGCGCAGAGCGGAGCAGAGCAGCGCAGAGCGGAGCAAAGCGGAGCAGTGCGGTGCAGAGCGCGGCACAGAGCGTGGCACGTGCCAATCAGAGCGGGAATCTGTTTTGTTCTGTGTGTCGCCTAGCAACCGTGACGTCACCGAGGAGACGGAGACGAGGAGCCCCATGACGACACAGAACCAGGTCACATGCACGACATCATATATATACAAAACACACACATATACATCATACACACACAAATATACATCATACACACACAAATATACATCATACACACACAAATATACATCATACACACACAAATATACATCATACACACACATACACAAACACACACACTCTCACACTCAC
Organism: Periophthalmus modestus; assembly: GCA_019594935.1. NCBI lineage: Eukaryota > Metazoa > Chordata > Actinopteri > Gobiiformes > Gobiidae > Periophthalmus > Periophthalmus modestus. Next base: position 30,127,945 of record JAIEZT010000009.1, on the reverse strand, counting down.
ATCTCCACACCTACAGGGTTTTCATAGTGTTTTTTTATATTATAATTCCTGTCTAGGTCCTAAGTCAAGCTTAAAGATTAAAAAAAAGTGGAAAAAGAAGAATATTTTTGTCTGTGGATTTTCAGCCTCGTCTCGTCTAAAACACAGACTGAGTAAAGAAGTGACAGAGACGTCACCACAGCTTCAGCTCCACGTGAAGCTGATCGAGGCCAGAGCAGGTACAGGGGGAAATCTGGAGCACAGTTCTGACACGAGTATCACAGCAACCAAAGAGCCAATCAGGAGCCAGGCTGATGAAGGTAACGCCCCTTCGCTTAGCAACGCTGTCAATCAAACCTGTTGCTAACGCTAACAGGAGCGACGTCGGGGAAAGAAGGACCTGATGTGTCTGTTATTAATGTTCATATGTTGATTTACAGACACAGACGTGAAATAAAAACCCCAGGATCATGTAGAGGGTTAATACGAACATTTAAGACCAACATGAGTCTGACAGCAGCAGGGACAGGGAGCTGGAGAAGGAGTGTTTGTATTTTTATGCTAAATTTAAACGTTAGATGGTCTAAAGTTCATATTTGGGTCGTGGTTGTTGGGTGTGAATCGTTCAGACTCAGTGGAGCATTGTGTTGACTGAGCTCAGAGCTGTATTTGCATCTGTTTCATAATCATAACTTTTCATTCTTTTATGTGTCGTGAAACTGTCAAACTCGTCTTGACCACCTGCTTTGCATCGAAATCTAAACTCACACAATCACACGGTGGACACGCCGCTCAGTGAACTCACCTCCACACTGAGCACAGACATGGACTCTGCATAGAAATGGACAGAGCTAACCTGTTAGCCGCCACGTTACAAACAGGAAGTGATCATGGCGCACTTCCTGCTCCATCGACACTGGCTCCAATTCACTTTACACTGAAAAACTGTCTCTCTCTCTGTCCCTGCTGCTGTCAGACTCATTTTGGTCTTAAATGTTCGTATTAACCCTCTACATGATCCTGGGGTTTATTTTTTTTTTCATCTTTTAATTTTTTTATTTTTAGGGGTTTTTTGTTTTGTTTTTTTGTAATTTATTTTCTTGTTATTTTGAGTTAATTAAAAAAAATATATATATTTTATTATTTTTTTTGTTATTGACAGTTTTTTGTTGTTTTTTTTGTTTTGTTTATTTTGAGGGTTTTTTTTTTTAATCTACATGATCCTGGGGTTATTTATTTTTTTGTTTGTTTAAAGTTATTTTGAGTTTATTTATTTATTTTTTTTAGTTACTCACAGTTTTTTTTTTAGTTATTTATTTTGGGGATTTTTTTTTGTTATTTTGTCTTTATTTTTTGTTTTTTTTGAAAAACTGTGTCTCTCTCTGTCCCTGCTGCTGTCAGACTCATGTTGGTCTTAAATGTTCGTATTAACCCTCTACATGATCCTGGGGTTTTCATTTCACTGTTGTGTCTGTAAATCCAGATGAACCGTCTTCCG